>PITA01023920.1:9906-27319 GCA_004023965.1 Spilogale gracilis
CAGGGCCATGCAGGCCCCATCCTGCCCTCCGTTAGTCGTGCTCACGGTGACCTCTCGTCCGTCCCTGGGGCCGCAGCACGGTGAGCACTGCTCAGAAGATGCTCTGCCGCCGGCTCTTCCCTCGGCCTGGAGAACGGGGGGGGGGGGGGGGGTGGCTGCAGAGAGGAGGCTGGGCAGCAGGGCGCCCAGGGACGGGGAGGGAAGGGCGTCCTTCCAGGGCTCTTCTGACAGGGCCAGAGAAAGGATGCTCCTGGAAGCCAGTCGGTCCTAGGTTCAAATCCCATCTCTGTTTCTAATTAGCTGTGTGAAATTGTGACCTCACCTCCTCTGTGCCTCAGATTCATTGATTATGAAATGGGGAGCATGAAGAGTACCTATTTCGGGGCGACTGACTGGCTCTGTTGGTAGAGCCTGTGATGAGTGATCTTGGGGTCATGAGTTCGAGACACATATTGGGTGTAGAGATTACTTAAAATACACACACACACACAACCAACTTCAGAGGGTGTTTTAGGATTACACAAAATAATGCACTTGTCACATCTGAGGCCATCAGCTGCTCTAGAGACAAGGTACGGTTCCCCAGAATGGAGTGGGAGAACTATGGGTTTGCAGACAGAATGTGGCCGAGAGAGCGTGCAGCTTCCTCAGGGCTCTGTCAGACCCCCTGTTGGGGCTGACAGGGGGCATGCCAGGGGAGGAAGCCTGGGCAGGAGATAGGGAAACCAGCCCCTTCCCTGCTCCCCATGGGCCCCCTGAAGGGAAGCCAGTGTCAGGGAGGCCATGCTGATTCCCCACTCTGTTCCTCAAAAGGGAGGAGCAGCCTGCCCTGGTCTCCTCTAATAAAGGGGGGGGTTGTCACGAGCCCCTACCTGGCTGGTGGAAGGCCAGGCCCCTATAGCCTGGGTCCTTCTGGAGCTGGATCTCCTTCAGGGAGAAGATGGACGCTGCTGTGGGGAGAGAGGAGAAAGGAGGGAGAGAGCCGAGCCTGCAGGGGGCCCCCACTCCCACAGAGCACCCCCTGGCTGGGGAACCTCTTCATTCAGGACTGGTCCAGGGGCACCTAACTGGGCCTTTCAGGCAGCTTCTTAGATCCCACAGTTTTGCCCCTTGGTTACAGGTGGGAACCAACTGGTCTGCTGGGCCAGACTGGGGGCCTCGGGCCTCTTTGTTCTAGCTCTTCCCCCCACCTACTGCCCCCTTTCTTTGGCTCTGGGGTGACCCTGGCCCCTCCCCCAGCCTCCCCAGGACACTCACTATCTTCAAGCTGGTGAACACGCTCTCCCAGAGACCGGAAGTAGGGGTGGTTTAGGGCAGCGTCTGCGGCTATGCGACTCTTGGATTCATACTGAAAGGCACAGGGTGGGCTATGGGGCCCTGGCTGGAGGACTCCGGGGACCCCGCAGTGCAGCAACTCCTACACTGAGTTAGATGGCTGGAATGAGAGGAGCCCGAGTCTAATCCAGGGGCCCCAGGTCCACTGCCAGCCTCCTCTCCAGGCCAGCCTCTGGGGGTTCGGCTCCCAGGTCTCCAGCCACCAAGAGAAAACCAAAAATGGGACTTCCAGGGAGTGACCTCCTCTTGGGATGGACATACAGAAGCTGAAGCCATTGTGATCATAACATTAAAAACAGCAATATGAACATGTAAAACCAACAACTCCCCTTCACTGGGCCCTTCCTTCAAGACTATTCCATGATCTCAATTTATCCTCAGGACCAGCTTATAAAATATGAAATTCCTCTTTGCAATGGAGGAAACAAGCTCAGGAATGTTCTAGAACTTGCCCAAGGCTACATAGCTAGTAAGTGGGTTGTGAACTGGGGTTTGAGTTGAGGGTGCGCCAACTCCCACCAGCACTCCTCCTGGGCCTGGGGGTGAGGGGATGGGGTGGAATATGGGGGAGACTGCACTGTGAGCACAGAGGCAGGTGGAGGGCCCAGGTGGGGTCTCGGGGCTTCAGTGGCTTCAGTGTTATTTGGCTGCCTGTCCCTGGGCCCGGCCGGGGGCACACTCACCAGGAGGAGGCTGGTCAGGAGGTGGATGCCATCAGTGTCCAACCTGCAGGAAGAAGGAACTGGCACAGGCCTGGCCTGGGTGGGGGGCTGGGGGGCTGGGGGGTGTGCGAGGCTGGGGCGACAGCAGGAGAGGAGGTGTGGGGGACAAGGTTACCTGGGAGCGTGGCTGATGAGTGGCTGGGGGAGGTACCGCGGAAAATTGTAAGCTCTGAACTCCGACAGGGCCATCACGCCTGGCCACGTCTCTTCGGTAGGGGTCCCTGGGGAGATGAGAGGGTGTGGGAAGGGCATAGTGAGGGGCGAGGGTCATGGGCGACCCGGAAGGGTGCAATGAAGGAGGTGGGGAGACAGAGGCGGAGGCTACAGGGCTGGCCGCTCCGTGACCAGCGAGTGGGGCGCCCCTCTTCCCAGTCCTTCTAGGAGCCTGGGCTGGACGGAGTTCTGGCGCCCCCTGGTGGCGAGCGGGTGGGAGCGGCCGGAGACTGACCGAGGAGTCGGAAGATGAGGTGCAGCTCCTCCTTGACCGTGGAGCCTGGGAAGAGCGGCCTCCCCGTGGCCATCTCGTAGTGGATGCAGCCCACGCCCCTGCGGGGAGCAATGGGCAGGGGCGGCGTCAGGCTGCGCTTCGTCACCCGCCGCTCCTAGAGCTGTTCCTCCAGGGCACCAGTGACGCCCTGCTGTCATGGCTCCAAGGGTTCTGGCTCTGGGGTGGGCGGCCCAGGACAGTGGAGGCTAGCACAGCCCAGGGCACCACTGGGGCCTCTCTCTGGGGCTCTTCTGGGCTCTAGAGCGCTTTAGCCTCTCCCCTCATTCTGTAGAGTTTATGTCTACACTGCAGTTTCTCAAGCACTACTGTCTCAAACTCTGTCCCCACGGGAAGAGGCAAGTCCACAAATCCACTCTCTTGGGGACCCCAGGGCACAGAACACAGTGGCCATTCATCGGAAACCTGGGTTTTAGCTTTAAAATTGGGCTTATCTTTTTCATTCTACACCAGATCATATGCATGTTAATTTTAACACACATACAAAAATAATAGATCCTTTCCAAAATTTTCAGTAGAATTGATGCTTGGGGAAGAGTCATGATAGTCACTGCGGCGGCCCTCCTGTACTCTCTGGGAATATTTCAGAAGCAGAGCCTTGGAGGGTCTCTTTAGAATCGGGGGGAACGCTAACGTCCATCCGGTTACTTAAGAAGGATGTCACATGGCTTCTAGTCAAAGGAGGGTTAGGCAGTTCTTGGCAGAGGGCTTTGAGACAGCAAAGAGATGTGGAGGTGTGGACACTGCCCTCGCCCTGCTCCCACCATGCTCACTCACCACATGTCAATCGGGGTGGAGTACTCTGTGGACCCCAGCAGCACATCAGGGGGCCTGTACCACAGGGTCACCACCTCATTGGAGTAGGTCTTCGTGGGCACTGACTTGGCCCGGGCTAGTCCTGGGGACAGACATGTCACTGAGCCTCCCAGCTCCCTCCCAAGAGCACCCAAACCTGTGAGGTCCCTGCTGGACCCGCCCCCTGGCCCGGACCTGCCCCCTGGCCCCCACGGGTTCCGCCCTCACCAAAGTCAGCTAGCTTCAGCTCCCCTCTCTCACTAATGAGCAGGTTCTGTGGTTTTAGGTCCCGGTGTAGGATCTTGCGGCGGTGGCAGTAGGCTAGGCCCCGGAGCAGCTGGAACATGAAAATCTGAGGGAGGAGGGGACGAGAAAGATGAGCAGTGGAAGGCGAGAGTGTGTCCCACCTGGGAGACCCTATGTTTCTGCCCCATGGCTGGGGGAAGGGGGGATGGAGAGAGCTACCCCGGTTCTCCACCCATACTGCACCCCATCCTGGGTACCATACATCCCAGGGAATCACATGCACAGGGGAGGGCCCCAGGTGAGTGGAAGAGACAGCAGCGCACTGGAGGCAAGAACATTCTCTGGCCCTGGAGCTGAGGGGGCACCAGGCAGGGCCAGGAAGTCCACTCGGGTGGGGAGCTATGCTCTTGGTTCTCTCACAATGACCAGAAGGGGTCTTTCATCCCTTTAAGCTTCTCCACAAGCCTCCTTTCATCCATGTACCCCTTTGACAGATGGGAAAATTGATGCTCAGAATTGGAGAGGGAATTTTAGGCTTTCATGTCTCTGAAGGTCTGAGCAACCTCAGCAGCTGGGGCCCTGGTGGTGAGAACGGCTTCCCACGTTGGGCTTGAGAGCAGATGGGGACTGAGATGGGGTGCCTGGGGGTAGGCGGCCCCTCTGGTGGCCCTCACCTTGACATTGTGCATGCTCATGAGGCTTCCACAGTGGTCCAGATACTGCTTCAGGTCACTGTCCTGGAACGCAGAGCCTGGCTCAGCCCTGACCTGTCTTGACCTCAGGCCAGAAGCCCCTCCCCAGACAGGACCCAAGCTCTGAGTCGCCCTTAAACCCCCTGGGCCCACTCCTGCATGGGAGCATCTGACAACCTGATTCTAGAACAAGGCCTGGGCTGCCCCCCACCCTACCCCCACCCCCACTGCCTAGAAGAGAAGCCGCTAGTCCCAGCCCAACTCACCAGGTACTCAAACACCAGGGTGAGAGACCGCTCCGTGTGGATGAGGTCATGCAGGGTCACAATATTGGCATGCTTCAGGTTCTTCAGGAGAGACACTGTGGGGCGACAGGCCCGCCTGGGTCCCTGTGGCCCCACATACCCCTCATACCCTCTTCGTGGGGTTAGCCCTAGGAGGATCAGCCCACTCTAGCAATGACCTTCTGCCCCAAGACTCCCGCTGGGACTCAGGCCAATGAATCCCTCCACCCGGGACCCCCCCCCCCCAGGAGCTCAGGACCCTAGGGTGCTGTACCCTCTCGGATGGCCGTGCAAGGTGCCCCCTCCTCATGCTCCAGCCGGATCTCCTTCAGGGCCACGAGGTTCTCTGTCAGCTTGCTGCGCCCTTTGAAGACCGTGGCATAGGTTCCCTGGGGACAAGAACCCCAGCAGCGCCAGCCATACTCAGGATCCACGCTCCTCTGTCCAGCGCCCGCCTCTCTGTACCTCTGCTTGGGCTGTGCCCTTCCCCCTTCCCCTTTCACTGAAATTCTGTGTTGGTTCTGAGACCCATCTCTGACTCTGTCCCTCCCTCCCCCCTGTTCAGAAAGAACTATCCTTTCCCCGAGCCCCCAGCAGGTGAGGCGCCCTTCTATTAGAATGCCAGTTTTGTTCTTCCTCATGTCAACGTTACAGATAACTCTCCTCTTTGGGTTCCTGGAGGGAGGGGGCCGTGTCATCCTCCTGTCTGTAGATCTCTGGCTGCCCCGAGGCCCTGACAGAAAGTGGCCACAGCGGTAACACAAACAGCCGACGGCCCACAGGGCTGACCCTGCAGCCCGCACCATGTTAGCGTGTATGCAAGCTTACTATACTAACCGAGCTGCCCTCACGATGGCCCTAGGACGCACAGGCATTGCATCTCCGTTTGACAGAGCAAGAAACTGAGGCCCTAGAGGTCACACAGCCTGCCCAAGGCCACAGAGCTAGTAAACGGTAGTGACAGGATTTGAATCCAGAGAGATAGTTGCAGGAAAAACAGACAGACAGACTGTAGTAAGCCCAGAGCCCACGGGCCCCACCCCGTCCTCATGCCCTCCTCCAGGACCTGGGCCCCCTCAACGCCTGCGAAAAGCTGAGCCAGATTGGACAGCCAAGATGGTGTGCCTCTACAGGGCAGGGGCAATGAGAAGGCAGGTCAGGGCGGGCAAGGGAGACACTGTCCCTGCTCCTCACTGTCCTGCCCAGCTTCTTACCTCCCCTAGTTTGTCCAGTTTCACGTATGTTTCCAGTTTCCCAAAGCCGATATCTGACTGAGAGGGAAAGACATAGGGTCCTGTGAGCTTGAGGGCCCCACAGCCCTACATGCAGAAGAGCCCCCAGCCAGCCTCCAAAGGGAATGAGACCACCATCAGGGAGAGGCAACAAGAGAGCCCAGCAGGGATGAGGGCAGCCACAAATCCTGCCTCTTGGCTCTCCCCTCTAGCCCCATGATAAAAGAAGGAACCCTTGGAAGTGCGAGTTTTTTCCTCCCCTGGCAGTGGAGGGGCAGAGTCAGGGCCCGGGGCCCCTGGACTGCCACACACCTTCAAAACCTATCTGTCTCCACCTTGCTCAGACTACTATCTCCTCATGAGCAGAAACTGTGTCTTGCTCTCCACTGTACCTCAAGTGTCCAGTTCAGAACCCACCGCCCAGCAGTCTCTCTCATCAGCATACTTCCCCTAGCTCAGTGGTACCCGACCCTTAACAATAGAGATTCCTGGGCCCCAACACCAGAGTCTGATTCTATAGGAATTGGGAGTGGGGGCCAGAACCCATGTTTTGCAAGATGCTCCCAAGGAAATATGATAAGCAGCCATGACTGGAAAGCACATGACAGCTGGTCTAGGGATCTTGCCGCAGCGGAAACCCTGGGGGCCCAGAGAGGGCTTGGGGCTCAGCTCCAGTCCCCTTGGGACTTGGCTAGGGAATGGACGGCATTGACCGAGGACTACAAGTTGCAAATCTGCTGAAGCCAGCAGGTGGCGCCAGAGGCCCACAAACTGCTACAGGCCTAAGCAGGGACAAGGAAACTGAAACATGTGTCCAGGCTGGGGAGAGGAGGGTCTCCCCTGGTGACCTTTGACCTTCTTGGGACTCACCAGGGATGCCCGGCGGGACATGCGGCTGAGCGGTTTGGGCAGGTCCGGACTCTCCAGCTGCAGCTTCTGCAGGAATTCCTGGGGCAGGCGGATGTCCATGGGCAGAGACAGCCTCTTACTGATGTCCTGCAGTGGCCAGGATGAGAGGGGGACACCCATGTTTGCTGTAGGTTACTTTGTGTTGTGGGACCCTCACTCTTCACCCAGGGCCTGGCTTTCCCTGTGGAGCAACTCCAGCAGGGCCAAACAAGAGGCTGTGACCCTAGGCTCACAGCTGCTTCAAAGATGTGCTCAGAGACATATGTGAACTCACAGGGATTGCTGTGTGACCTCAGGAGGTCCCTTCCCCTCTCTGGGCTGCAGTATAAACCATCTCTAGAATGAGATTCCAACAGATGGAAGCCTATTTTTCTCAAACGTGGGTCCATGCCTACGAGTCATAAGAAGAGTAGCCAAGTTGTCTTGCTTTACTACGAGGATGTTCCAGACACTTGGTACATATTAACTTACTTAATCTTCACGATGACCATTTTAACACAAGGGCACTGGTGTATAGAGGTTGAGACACTAGCTCACAGTTGCAGAGCTGACAGCAGAGCTGGGATGTGAAGCCCCAGGGGGCCACCCTCCTTGGACACACACGTTGGCGGGTCCTGCCGTGCCCCCAGAGGAGAGCCCAGCATCTCTCACCTCCATGGAGAAGCGGCGCTGGTTTTGCCGCCGGTACTGTGTGCCGGGGGATGGCTGCCCAGGATCCTCCCCGCTGTCTGTCGGGGAGAAGGTGCTGGACTCTGGCTGGGGGTCTCTGCCAAGAGGCCCGAGCTGCAGGTCTAAGAGGGGGAGACGTCAGCTGCCCATCCTGCCCCTCTGCCCCAGGGTGAGGGGTGGAGAGGAGGGGAAGGGAGTCTGCCGCCCCACCTCTGTCCTCCCCCAGCCGCGCAGGCCGGGTGAGGGAGGACGAAGGCTGGGCTGGGGGTGGCCGGACCCCTCACCCTCATTGCGTCGGTTGTGGAGCTGGTTGAACTGCTCTGTGAACTCGGCTAAGGACTCCTCGATGGTCTCGGTGCGTGGCACGGACAGGGAGAGGCGGCGCTTAAAGTTCTTCATCTTGTTCATGGTCAGTGGGGGCCAGGTGGTGAGGCCTGAGACGGGAGAGGGGAGCAGAGTGGGTGAAAACAAGACACCAGGCCGGGCAAGCAGATGCGAATTCTGGGTCCCGGTCTCCGTCAGCCCATCGAGCTCCGCGGCCCTGCACTCGGGAGCCAGGGTTGCACCTTCTTCTCCAAGGTTCCAGGACCTAGCCATCTTCCTCCCTGTGAAGCCCGCTCCCCCGCCACTGCCCCTGCCCCTGCCCCGGGGCCTGGGGAGGTAGCCACACGGTGTACTGACCAGTAGAGCAAAGTGCTGCTCATAATAGCAATATGACGTGCCAGCAGGATCCCGGGGCCTCATCAGGGCCAGACAGTAACCTCTGAGCTGCTGGAGGTCCAGAGAATATTCCAAAGAGGCCTGGAGTGGCAGGGAGGGGACCAGAACTCGGGCCAATAGCTCTTTACCAACTTGTGTGTAAGAGCCTGAGTATGCGACCAGCCAGTAAGCCTCGCTGACTGACGCCCACGGCTGGACCCCAGCTCGGCCCGCGGCCCGGGGACAGTCTGGTCCAAACCCCACTTCATCCTCACACTGACACCTGGAGGTCCCGCTCTGGCTTGTCCTAGGTCCCTGGGAGATGGGAAAGGAGAAGGAACAAGGTAGGGGACGTATGCCTCTGACCTGGCCCAGTTCCATTTCTCCAGCTGAAATGTGGGAGGTTAGGAGCAGCTGAAGGTCTCAGGGGAAACTCAGGAGCTTGCTGGAAAAAGAGGGCCCGAGGGACAGGAGGCTGAGCCCCTCTCAAGCCAGAGCCTGGAGCGGGCAGGGTATCCACACTTCAGAGAACATAGTGGGGGGAAGGGTGGGCTGCTCTGGTCACCTCAAGGCCCCTTCCTGAGCCAGAAGGGGTTGCCTCCCTGGGGCTCCCAGCCCTCATGCTCTCTGAGTGAGGGGGTACTCAGACCCCTTCTTCCTGTTGACCCTTCCTTCTGTCCCTTGCTCTGAAAACCCACCTGCTTCTCTAGTCACCCCCCCACTACTCCCCTCCATGATTTCCTAAGTTCTCGGTGTGTCTGCTCCCGCCCTACTCGGCCCACACCTCCCTGGTGAACCTCCCAAGTGCCCCACTGACACCTGCCTAGATGGCATCCAGGACCAGTCCTGTGATGGAGAGGGTTACCCCGCACCCCCTCCCAGATTTTACCTGAGCACCGGGCACAGCCCTTTCCCAATCACTAGCCGGTAACCCGTTGCCAACGACCCCTTCTGAATGCTCCTGGTTTAAGGGATTCTGGATCATAACATGTTTGCTTTGCTTCATGGTCATCCTTCCGTCCTCAGCCAGCCCGGAGAGGGTCTCTTCCCTGGGCTGGCAGGCTCCTGGCTGGCCCCCCACCAGGGCAGCTGCATCGTAGCCCTGTGGTAGCTCTGAGCCCAGAGACGAGGGTAGAGGCCCTCGTCCCTCAGGCTGGCACCGGCCAAGCCTATCTCTGTCTCTGGGCCCTGGAGTATCACTTGGTTCAGCTCGACAGGCAGACAGGCGAGGACCAAGTCACGTTCGGCGGTGAAATGCTGCCCCTATTCTCCAGGAACTCCTAATGCCTCCTCTGACAAGAAGGTATCCGAAGCTCTTTTTCCAGCTTCCTTGCAAAGCCTAGCACCTTGGACTTTCCTGATTCCGGTCCCTAAATTCATTCCTGCCCACCAGCCCCCCTGCTCCTCCCTGGCCCCAGAGCACTCTCTGGCCTGCCCGTGACTCCGGACACGGATGGATGTGAAGCTCCCAGGGGGTGCTCACCCCGCCTTACTCTGGAGTGTGCCCCAGGCAGGGGACCAGAGCATGTCCCTTAACGGAAGCCTCATGACAGCAGCCTCATATGGGTTCCAGGGACAGGAGGACCTAGATGTGTCCTACCTGTCACCTGACATTTCCCAGCAGGACAGGAGAGTGAAGATGTCCCCATTAGACAGGTCAGTTGTTTACAGAGTTGGCTGAACCTCACTAGAACCAGGGAGTATTTTTAAAAATTCAGATTCCTGGGTTTCACTCTCAGAGTCTGAGAGTCTGAGGTGACTGGAAAAATGAATTTTTTAAAAAAGCATCCCCAGGGGTGCCTGGGTGGCTCAGCCCTGGGATCAAGTCCCATATCAGGCTCCCTGCTAAGCAAGGAGCGTGTGTCTCCCTCTTCCTGCCACTCCCCCTACTTGTGTCCCCGGCCCTCTCTGACAAATAAATAAATAAAATCTAAAAAAAAAAAAAAAAAGCATCCCCAGTGATCTGGACATGGAGCCCTGGTGAGAAGCATCTGAGGTCTGGATAAGGATTCCAGATTGCCCTGCTGTGCTGAGACAGGGACCCTCCCAGCCAGGGAGGGGCTGGAAGGCCAGAGACAGACCTAGTGAAGCAGCAGAGACCCCCACCCCAATCCCGCCATCAGCACACAGAAAGGGAAGGAATGCTTGCCCTGCAGACCGATGCCCCAGGCTCGGTCATGGTTAGCCTAGGGCTGTGGGGGGGGCCAGGCACTTGGCTCCTTCAGGTCTGAGCTCTGCCAAGAGGGACTTAGTCATGCCCCCTTCTAAAAACAGGGCTCCCCCATAAAGCCGTCCTGCAGTCTGGGATTTATGGGAAGGCATGTTGGGTTTGTGTTCAGGAATCTACCGGTAGCTGCCATAAATCTTATACTCTTGGTCTTGCCTGTGGGGGGAGGGGGAGGCTCATTAGAAGCCTTCTAGGAGGGGGATCCCGGATTTCTGCAAAACAAAAGAGAACCAGCCCTGAGTGGAGCCTGTTCCTGCTGTCCCCTCAATTCAGTTAGGAGCAAGGAGCCACCAGCTTGGGCCTAGGGCAAGATCGAGGGCGGGCTGGGGAGCTAGAAGGAGGATGAAGCTGAGGACAGCTTCTCAAGCAGGAACACAGGGCCAGGCCGTACAGAGAGCTGGGGGCCAGCTGTCCTCAACCCACTTGGGAGAGACCCAGAGGAAGCAGCTGTCCCTGGAGCAGGAGGGATGGAGGGCAGATGTAAGGATGGACTTACTGATGGCCACAGCGAGGCAGGCGGTAGGGGTGGCGATCACAGCAGAGAGTGGATGCCTCGCTCTACTAGGGACAATTGGGGCATTGAACCGGCAGGGTCTTGGGTGTGACAGGACAGACTGAGTTGTGAATGCTCTCTGTTGTCCCCTCGCTCAAGACATAGGATGCCTCTGTCACTTTTCCCTGGAGAGAATCAGCTCTTCAGATTTGGGGGTCAAGGGGGAAGGGAGACAGGAAAAAGGCCTGTCACCTTGTTGCTTTCTGCCCCTCACCCCCATCTGGGGACAGAAGGGCTCAGTGTGACCCAGCCCGAGGCCAGCCCCAAGCCAGGCACAGTGTGGCCTTTGTCCCCGGGCCAGGGAGCCATCTGGGCTGTCCTCGTGCAACTGGTGCCAGGGGAAGAGGGAGCTGGGCATCCAAGGAAGCTGGCCCGGAAGGAGAACAGGCCCCTCAGGAGCTGTGGGCATACACCCCCCCCCCAAGCAGACCCCACAACCAGGCCTTCCCCCCTGCCCGCCTGCCAGGTAAGCCTGAAGCTCCCAGCCTATCTCCCGGGCATACACCAACCAGCCCAGAAGGTCCTGTGAGGGCCACCATGTGCCCAGCGAGCAAGGGCTGAACCCCGGGAACGGCGGCAGGAGAAGCACTTACACGCCTGCCATTCTGTCACCTCGCTGCCCCATGGAGGACACTGAGGGTCCCAGAGGAGACGGGACTTGCTCAAAACCATGCAGCAATTTCCTGCTTGTTACTAAGTGCACAAACTCGGTGACCACATCGCTCCTAACGGGAGCCCTCCCCACCCTGCCCTTCCCTGGGGCCCAGGCTACAAGAGCCATTTCCTGTTCCAGGCCTCCTCCACCCCCAGTGCTACCCTCGGCAGGGCTGGAGGGTGGCACCTAGGTTATATAACTGCTCTTAGCTTTGGCTCTAGTCCTTCAGTTGACAAGTATTTATTAACAGGTGCACATGCCAGGCACCGTTGTAGTCCCTGAAAATCCACTTATGAAAGAAACAAACATAATTTCTGCCTTCATGGCACTTCGATTTTAATGGTGGGGAGCAGCACAGACAAGAAAATAAATACATAACCTGCACAGGTGTTAGATAGTGACAGGTGCAACGGAGCAAAAGAAAGTAGCAGAGCGCATCTGGGTAGCTCAGTGGATTAAGCCTCTGCCTTCGGCTCAGGTCATGATCTCAGGGTCCTGGGATCAAGGCCCGCATGGCGCTCTCTGCTCTGCAAGGACCCTGCTTCCTCCTCTCTCTCTGCCTGCCTTTCTGCCTGGTTGTGATCTCTCTCTCTCTAATACATAAAAAAAATCTTTAAGGAAAAGAAAAAAAGAAAGAAAGAAAGAGAGAGAGAGAGAGAGAGAGAGAGAGAGAGAAAGAAAGAAAGAAAGAAAGAAAGAAAGAAAGAAAGAAAGAAAGAAAGAAAGAAGCAGAGAAGGACGGGTGTGTGTGGGGGGTGGAGTGTTGCAATTTTAAACAAGGTGGTCAGGAAGGTCTCCGTGGGCAAGTGACATCTTAAGAAGAATTCCAAGGAGGTGTAAGCAAGGGAGCTGGTCATGTGGAATCTAGGGGAAGCATATCAGTGCAGGAAGAGGAGGTGCAAAGGTCCTGAGACAAGTGAGATTGGTATGCTCTAGGAACAGCAGTATGGCTGCAGAGGAGGCCATAGGGGACCATAGAGCAGACTGTGTCGGCCCCCCGCAGGGAGCAGGAGGGTTTCAGCTGCTGAGGGATGTGATTTCAACAGGCTCCCTCTGGCTACTGTGTTGAGAACAGACTGTGTGGGCAAGGAAGGAAAAAGGGAGCCTATCAGGAGGTTACTGTAGAGATCCAGGCGACAGAAGGTGCTGGCTGAGACCAGTGCCAGAGCAAGGGAAGCAGTTGGCGTCTGCGTGTATTTTTCAGGTGGAGCCCAAGGGATTTGCAGATGGGGTGTCGGAGAGGAGTCTTGCAAGATTCTGAAGGGCTCTGGCTGGAGCACCTGGGAGGATGGAGTGGCCACCACTGGACAGGAGGGATGCTGGAGCAGAGGTTTGGGAGGGAGGACCAAAAACTGGATTTAGGGCAAGGGTTTCACGTCCAGCGGCTGTCTGAGTGCAGACTCCTGGTGAGCTAACACAACGCAGCACCAGCAGGAGGAAGACGCCAGGAGATGTTAGGCGTCTAACATCTAAGAAGAGAACATCTCCTCTTCTCTCAAGCTCTGGCTCAGATGCAAAGATGCGCCAGAAAAGGGGCCCGAGATAAAGCACAGGAGATGGGTCCCTCAAAGACCTCCTTATGGCCTACTAAGTGCTCTGAGACACCCCCTGCCTCTCGCCAGCAGAAAAGGGACGAGAAGCAGGGCAGGCCTGAGGCACCTGAGAGGGAAAGACCAGGTGGGCAGGGTCCCCTCCATTTAGATTGACACAACTTGCCAGGGCCATGCAGGGCAGAGAACCTCGGCCTCCTGGCTGACCGCTCCCAGCCTGGTCCTTGCAGGGCAGATAGCATCTCAGAGCAGGCCGGGTCGGTCCCCAGGCCTGGTGTCCAGGGAGGGTGGACATAGCCGGCTGCCCCCAGGACAAACTCTCTAGGCCCCAGCCCTACCACCTGCCCTGGGCCACCTGCCAGGCCCCGAGAGGGAGACCATAGGGCCAGAGGAGGTTGGCAGGACCTCCAGGAAAGCTGGGCAACGAGACTGGTATGGAGGGAGACTGGTGTGGAGGGCAGGCGGCAGCTTCTCCCTTAACCTCCAGGGAGGCAGGCTTTGCGATTCCTCCCAGCAAACCCCTCTGAGAAGCCCTTTCCTTCCTCCCTGAGTGAAGCCCCCATTCACAGCCGGCACCCAAATTCCTTCAATCCAGCCCCCCTGCCTCCAACGCCTTTGGTCTCCCCACAACCCAGGCTCGGCTCCAGCTCCCATTCCCAGCCCATATCTAGACCAGCTCAGGCCTGGATTCCGGCTAGGCTTCCCTGACCCCCTGGGGACACCGGGGCCGAGACAGCGCATCCTCTCCCAGGGCCCCGGCGAGGGCACCGCTCTCACCAGCGGCGCTCGGCTCATCTGCCTGGTGCTCACAGAATCAGACAGGCCCACGGTGAGCACCTTCTGGGCTCCAGGAACAAGTCAGGTGCGCCTCCAAGTCCCTCTTCCACTGTCGTGTTTTCTTTTATATCTCAGTCTCTTCTGTATCTCAGCCCACGGGCAGGGCTTGAAGGCTCTAACTCACAGCTGCCCACTCTGAAGAGCCCAGAGGGGTGAGCCTCTGTCTCAAAAGCTGATGGCTGGCCAGGACACCCTCTTCTGCCCTCTCCCTGCCCCCTACCTCGGTCACTCTGGCCACTTTGGGCGGGTTTCAAAAGAACAAGAGGGCACGGCTGACCAAGTTTGCAGACGTCATGAGCTGGGACTTCAGAGACACTCCTTCCTCCCAGCGAGAACCATGCCTCAGGGAGCCCTGTAGATAGCAATCTCTTCCTCCATCCTCCATCTGACCCGGCCCTGCACCTCCTGGGGCTGGGGCTTTTCGGTTTCCCTGGCTTGCAACAAACCTGGGGTGGGGCAGTCAGTCAGCAGCAGCCCAGAGGACTGTCATCACTGACCTCACTCTGCCCCAGCTCAGCCTGGAGGAGAGGCTGGGAGCCTGGGGCCTTCTGGGAGGCCAGAATCGAGGAGCAGAGAGGGGCCTGCAGCTGGCCTGCCCCGGAACAGATGCCTCCCACAGCCTCTGCTGGGAATGCAGGAAGCAGATGGGGAAGGCCTTCTGCGAGCACGCAGGGCTAACCTGCAGGAAGCGTGGATGGAGGGGAATGTCTGGGGCTCAGGGCCGCCCCTGCTCTTTGGGCAAATGTACTATTTACCCTGTAGGGTCCTACTGATGGAAGTGTCCTATGGTGGGGGCCACATCGGGCCAGACCTGCTCTCCAAAACTCTCTGCTGCTTGGAATATGGGAAAAAAATCCCAGCTTTCCCACTTACCAGCACTGTGACCTGGGAAAAAGCCCCATGCTTCAGTTTCCCTGTCTGCTAAATGGGGAGAACATCTAATCCCTGATCCAACTGCCAACTTCCTGGGCTTAACTTTTTGAGTTGCTTTCTGACGGGGTCACTCTCCTCCTTAAAACCCTTCAAGCCAACACTGCCCTCTTACAAAAGTCCAAACTCCAGGGCCCAGCAGACTAAGCCTCTTGTGTTTTGCTTTGTGTCCTTTTCGAGTCTCTGCTCTCAGTGCTCCCTGGAGGCTCATTTTATGGGGTGTACTTGACGCTCCCACAGTAAACCCCACTCGTGCCCCACAGCTTGGCATGTGCCCTTCATTTGGCCCAGATGTTCATTGTTCCCTCGGTAAGACAACGTCCAAACTCAAGTGTCGCTTCCTCAGAGAACCACACATGACCACACCTCCTTCCTTGAGGTAAACCAGGATGCTTCCTCCTTATCGCTTCCACTCCAGTCTGCGTACATTTGTCACCAGACTGCGGCGTCCTCCAGAACGACAGCATGGTCTCGGGGAGCTGTATGCTTCACTGGAATGAAGGAGGCCACCAGGCCGCTGCACCCCAAAGACTTGTTTAAAACTCTTTCCTCTACAGACATGAGGACCATTGCGGACAAAGACGGTCCCCTTCCTCCTCCAAGGGGCTCTGTCTGTATGCAGTAGATGCTGGTTGTCTTCCTCATCTCAGTCTGCCCAGGGCCCTGCTTCTAGATTTATCTCAAACGGCCAGCTCCATACTGAGTAGGTGGGCCTTGAGCATGCGTGGGGTGGGCCCAGCCCTGCCCTCTTTCTGGGCAACCAGAGCGAGGCCCCGCAGTCCAGTGAATCAGCCCGAGACCCCGGACATCCTTGTTCCTCCTGACTCTCAGTGGGAACCAGGACATTGGTGGGACCAGTAGGCCAGGGACTAGAGAAAGCCAGTCAAGTACCCACATCTTCAAGGCTGGAGAAGGGCATAACCTCTTCCGAGAGGCCTTGTGTGAGGACTGTCACCTCCCCCGCCCGAAAGCCCGCTGGCCCCAGCCTGTGGCGTCCAGGCTATCCCAGAGCACAGCGCCCCGCTCGCTGGTGCACTTGCTCATGTGTCTACTTCCCTGGTTTGCCTCTGAGCGTGTTCCGAGCAAGGACTGGGTGTGACTTATCAGTACGCCCCTAGGACCATCACTGAGCAAACCCTCAAACCAGCAAGTGAATACCAGAAAGCTATGAGTTCCGAGTTCTAGAGGCTCTTTGGAGACCAGAGGGCAGCCAGGAGATTGTCAGTTGTGCACTAGACTCAAAGCTTCAACTATGACCTAACCTACCTTCCCTGGCCAGCTCTTGGCTCTGACGGCAGTGGGGGGTCAGGGGAATGGGGAACCACTGAGGCACAGGGGGAAGCTGCCTGTGGGCAGTCACTCCCTCAGTGAGGTCCGTGGAGGTCTCTGCTTGGGCAGGTGACCCACAGTGAGGGATGGACTGGGGATGGGGAAAGTCCTAATGCTAGGTTCCCACCATACACCACTGAGTTGGGGCCTAAGGGGCTTGTGGGGAGGGGGTTTGACAGGGCCCTGGGGCCTTCCCATCCCTCAGAGACAGATTCCCAAGGCCTCACAGGTCAGGTGCGCTACCTGGGTCAGACCTTGGCCTTGACCCCTACAGCTGACCCCTGCTGACCCCTTGCAGCCCCACGTCAGCCCTGCTAATACTCACTCTGTTGTTCTTTGGCTTCCTAAGGCTCAAGGAATGGAGGCCCATATATCATCTTTGCTTTTTGTTTTGACACTTTTTGAGACCTAGCTAAGTCTGGTCTGCCATCTTTGGGGAGGCTCTGGATTTGCAGGTGCTAGTTGGAACAAGGTGCCCTCCCACCAGCGCTGGTCCTGGTTGTGCAGAACATTCCAGACCAGAGGCTGCAGTACGGGGCAGTAAAGGCAAAACCCATCCCCACATCACCCTGCCTCCAGACTAGCCCCACTTCCCCTCCCAGGCAGAGGATACCCTTTCCTTGCTCCTTTTAGCAAGTTCCATTAGAGACCCTTGAGGAAGCTCCCTCTGTCACCTTGCCCAGCGTTTTTCAAAATCCAGAAGTCTGGAACCTTTTCTGAGGTCTTCTTTCAGTCCCAAAGGAAATAGCACACACCTGTCTCCTCTCCATTTGCTTGAGCCCAGGGGCTGGTGCTCACCACCTTCCAGACAATGAGACGGAGGAGAAATAAGGCGGATCAAGTTCGACCACCCTCTAGCTCTCCTCGTCCATGCAAGAAGCCAGCTTTCTTGGTGGTCTGTCATGGGATCTTTGTTAACATCAAGTGCTGGCATCCCTGGGGACCTCTCAGTCTCAGGAACAGGGAGGGCAGGCTTTTCCAGCATCTCTAGACTGTAGTCCTATTTATACTCCACTCCCAGCACTACCCCCTTGGCCCCTGCTGTCTGGCTCACATTCCAACGGGACCCCCACGATTATCGATCATCCTGCAACCTTTCCCTTTTGGGCAAGCTGGCCTCCTCACACTCAGCACAGCTTCCCTCCCGCCAGGCGGGGCCCAGGTAACCCCCTTGGCCCTAACCAACTCCGGCTCCTTCCTGCCTCCAAGGCCCCCTCTGAGAAACCTCTGAACACCTCACCCTT
>PITA01023921.1:0-27219 GCA_004023965.1 Spilogale gracilis
GCACCGCAAGTAAGTGAGACCATGCGATACTTGACTTTCTCTTCTTGGCTTATTTCACTCAGCATAATCTCTTCCAGTCCAGTCCATGTTGCTACAAAAGTTGGGTATTCATCCTTTCTGACGGAGGCATAGTACTCCATTATATATATGTACCACATCTTCTTTATCCATTCATCTGTTGATGGGCACCTTGGCTCTTACCCCAAAGATACGGAAGTAGTGAAAAGAAGGGCCATATGCACCCCAATGTTCATCGCAGCAATGGCCACAATCGCCAAACTGTGGAAAGAGCCAAGGTGAACATAAGGGTTTTTAAATTTTAGGGTAAACTTCTTGGGTCCATTCCACATTGACTCTCTACCAATGGGAATGTTTAGTCTTGGTTTAGTCTTGGTCTAGTCATGTTCACTATTGGTAGGCCTATTCACAAACATTATAGCTTGTGTCAAGTCTATCCCTACTATACCAATCAGGAAAATCAAAGAGATTAAATTACATGCTATAGGTTAGACAGTATCTTAGTCAGCTTAAGCTGCAACAAAATACTGGGTGGCTTCAACCACAGACACTTGTTTGTCACAGTTCTTTTCTTCTTTTTAAGCTTTTATTTATTTGACAGAGAGAAACACAGCTAAAGAGGGAACACAAGGAGGGGGAGTGGGAAAGGGAGAAGCAGCTTCCCGCTGAGCAGGGAACCAGATGTGGGGCTCGATCCCTGGACTCCGGGACCATGACCTGAGCCGAAGGCAGACACTTAACGACTGAGCCACCCAGGCGCCCCTATTTTCACAGTTCTGAACATAAGGGAATCTGACATCAAGATACTGATAGATTTGGTTCTTGGTAAGGGCTCTCTTCCCTGCAGATAGCTGCCTTCTTGTTGTGTCCTCACATGGTTGAATAGGAAGCTCTGAGGTCTCTTCCTTTTCTAAGGGCACTAATTCCACTAATTCCCAACCCTCATGACTTCATCTAAACCTAATTACCTCCCCAAAGCCCCACCTCCTAATACCATCTCACTGAGTTAATACTTCGACATATTAATTTGGTGGGGTTACATTCTGTCCACAATACACATTTTTCCAGAGCTGGGATTCACAGAAACTTCACAGCATTCTAGAATAGTAGATTGTTCCTGCCTGACCTCCATCCTGCTGAGAATAGAATGAGTTCCTTTATTTATGAAGCACGTTTCAGTATAAAATTCAGTCTTCACCATATGAACTCTATTTTGAACATTTTCCCAAAAGCTCAGAATTATTGGACATTTTCCAATCATAAACTACTTGACAGTATATAATAATGATTTTCTTCACTTTTGCTGACAAATTTTCCTAAGGCATACTCATGACAAAATTCTGCAAACACCCATGCACTTGAAGACAGAATTTGTTCAAAAGTAAACCTCAGTTGCCTAATGAAATCATTTTCCTCACCCAAAATAAAAGTGAAACTCTGACCATTACAACAAGGTCAAAGTTTTTGTTTCTTGTTTAAAATAACCATTCTTTTTTTGCACAACATCTAATGTCAAAAAATATAACAACACTTTCACTTCTAAATACTTAGAGGAAAATTTAACCACATCCCATTAGAAATAGAACTCCCAAGAGTAAAGCACTTAACAATTAAACAATCTGCTTCCATGGCTAAGTTGAATGTTTTATTTAAACTTAATCTTTAACAATTTTAAATATTAATACAATGCCTGAACTATTCTTAGCAATTATCTTATTCTGCTTACACAAAGTGGGACATTTTATAGAAGTTATTTTTGGTTTTTAATGCAGTATCTCTGATGCATAAAATGGCAGATATTCTAAAAATTCTTTAAATATAAAAAATAAAATAAATAAAAATTCTTCTCATGTATAAAGACTCTTAAGGGAAAAATAATAATGTCTGGGTTTTCACTCTGTATTTTTCTTCTATTTTTTTCCTAATTTAAACTCATCCTCAAAAAAGTTATATGATCTCTAGAAAACAGTATCCTAAAACCAATTCTACTATATTTCCCAAGTGCTGTTAAAAGTCAGAATACTATTTTGGCTATAATACGTTCCATACAGGTTTGAGCCATGGTGGTTATAGCCCAACACAAAAGCATTGGATCCCAAGGACATATAAACCAATATTTCTATAAGTGTTCCCTAAAATATTAAAAAATATTTGTAGGAAAGATGATTGCATGGCCAAATAAGTTTAGGAAATTCTGATCAAAACAAAGTAAAACATTATGAAACATTTAAGTATCTAAAGAAAGAAAGAAAGAAACTTATAACAAGCACATATCCACTAAGTCAATAAACAAAATTTACCCTTTAAAAACTGAAGTCAAGAACTTTTTTTTAGAACTATCTTTTATGCCCAGAAAGACAGTGATGTTAACAATTTTTCTGTGGACCTCACTGTATTTTTTGTTTGTTTGGGTTTTTTTTTTTACAAAAATTTTCTATCTCCAGCTTCCAGGATGCCAGTTATACATCCTGGTTTTCCCCTAACTCTTCATTCCTGATTTTCTGTTCCCTCTATTTGTCCCCATGTTAGTCCAGAGAAACAGGACCAATAGAAAGTTTCTATCAATCAGTCATAGATAGGTAGATAGATAGATAGATAGATAGATAGATAGATAGATAGATGATAGATAGATAAATAGATAGATAATCCTCAACCTCTTATGATGTTCAGCTTAAGATTTTTTAATTTTATAATGGTCAAAAGCTATACACATTCAGTGGAAACTATGCTTCAAATTTTGAGTTTGTATTTTTTCCCCAGGCTGTGTGATATGATCCTGGCATCAAGCCACAGCTCCTAGTTAGCCATAGTTCACAGGGCTAAACAACCAATACACTTACCATTATTCTGTACCTATCTAGCCATTCTGCTTTTCACTTTCATTATCGTATTCTATACATTGCATGAGACACTTGAAACTTGATTATAAAATAGGCTTTGTTTTTTATTATTTTCATCAACTGTAGACTAATGGAAGTGTTCCAAGCCTGTTAAAGGTAGGCTTGGCTAAGTTGTGATGTTCTATAGGTTAGATGTATTAAATGCCTTTTGACTTATGATATTTTCGACTTATGATGGGTTTATTGGGACATAACCCTATCATAAGTTAAGGAAGATCTGTGCATATATATGAGCTCTTACTCTGTCAAATAAATACATTTTTAAAAAAGAAAAAAGGAAACTTTATCTGAAATTCAAATTTAACTGTTGTTAAGAGAGAGAGAGAAAATGTATGTTGTTGAGAGAAAGAGAAAATGTATGTGCATGCATCAGCAGGAGTCGGGGGCAGAGGGGCAGAGGAAGAGATAGAATGCCAAGCAGGCTCCACTCCCAGTATGGAGCCTGATGTGGGACTCACAACTCTGAGATCGCCACCCAAGCTGAAATCAAGAGTTGGATATTTAACCTACTGAGCCACCCAGGGGTCCCACACCCTGTATTTTTATTTGCTAACTCTGACAACCCTCATCTGAACTGGGGTTCTACATGGCTTGCACTGGTCCCCCTGTCCCTTAGCCCTGCATATAGCCCTTAGTGCCTGCCTGACCACTTATCCCTGATCAGCTGCCTGTCACCAATGTCACCACAGGCTGACAATTTCTATACCATCATCACTGTGCTCTACCCACCTATAGGAATCTCACCAGATTGGAACCCTTCCGTGCTCCACCTGGCCTGACTGTGGCCATTTGGCCAAATTCTCTGAAGATTCCTCTTATGATAAGCAGCTACAGAACAGTTGGCGCCTCGCTCCACCCAAAACTTACACCACCCTGGCTCCTGATCGAGTTTTCCACCCACATACAAACCACTCCCACCTTCCATATAATATAAGGTCTTGTGGGAAGGGGGGAAATGTGGATATATAACTAATAAAAAGCCACCCCAGAGAGGCATGTCACAGCTCAGAGCAGCAGAATGAGCCCCTGAAAGGGGTGTAAATGGGATTTGCGTTCAACCTTTTTTCAACAAGAATAAAGCTAGAAGCATCACGTTTATCAAATAAGTGAATTCCACAAGGCTGGATGACATAGCTAACTCACTGACTTTTGGAATTAGAACCAAAATCAACAAAATGAAATTGAACAGGAATAACAGGAACTGCTATGTTTAGCTTGAGAATAACAGTGGCCAGCAGTTCAGATAAAGAAAACCTCAGCATTTTGGTTCAACACAAGTTCAAGGATGGGTATTATGTAGGAATGGGAAAAAATAAGCCTTAGATTCAAACAAATCCTATCTCAGTTGCGAATTTCACTACTGAATTCCTGTGGACCCAAGTGTCTGTCCGTTATAAATGAATGTAGGGGCGCCTGAGTGGCTCAGTTGGTTAAGCGACTGCCTTCAGCTCAGGTCATGATCCCAGAGACCCGGGATCAAGCCCCACATCAGGCTCCCTGCTCGGCAGGAAGCCTGCTTCTCCCTCTCTCATTCCCCCTGCTTGTGTTCCCTCTCTCACTGTGTTTCTCTCTGTCAAATAAATAAATAAAATATTTTAAAAAGAAAAACTGAATGTAATACTAACCTCACTAAATTGTGAGGGCTGACATGATAGCATACATTAACCATGTCCTAGCACTTGGAGGAGAATCTATTGAAGCTTTCTTTCTTTCTTTTTTCTTTCTTTCTTTCTTTCTTTCTTTCTTTCTTTCTTTCTTTCTTTCTTTCTTTTTTTCTTTTTTTTTTTTTGTTCTTTCTACTATAGGAGCTCAGAAAAAATGGGAAGATAAGCTGTGTGTGTTAGTATTTGAGTCCTATCATGGCATTTACATGGGAGAGCCAAAAGCAGAATTTTCCAACCCCCAGAAGCCAAATAAGTCCCACAAAACACCTAGCCTTAGAGGAATCAGATCAATCAGTGAAAAGTATTGCCGGTGAGTGGAGTGGTTCTTGAGACTTAGGGAAAGAATTGGGGCTCATGGCAGACATGGGGGCTACATTCCCATGCAGACCCTCTTAACTTAAGAGGTGGTGGGCCCTCAGATGGGTGGCACTGGAAGGCCATGGCAACTGACCACTAAGAAGCCTCTGTTGAGCACAATGGTAGAGATCCCGGTGCCTAGACTTCGCTCAGCAATCATGGAGCTTTCTTCCTTTAAGGAACTGAGTTCATTTCGGCAGGAAGCACAAGTGTGGAGGCTAGCGGAGGCCCAAGTCCAGTGTGTTTCTTGGGCACATGGCCTGTGAGAGACCTCTAAGATTCCTGTATAGTTAAGGAGCAGGGCCTGAGGGATGGTGGTGGTTGGGAGTGGTGATTAGAATTGAATTTCGCGATTGAGGTTGATTTTACTGGCTGCCAAATGAGTGGGAACATGTAGAAAATTGACTGGTGTAGGAGAATAAAGAAATAGGTTTAATTTCATCCTAATATTAGGGAGTATAATTCACACTCTCTACAAAATTGAAAAGGCTTGTTCAGTAGGACCGACTGAAGCGGATCCCAGCCACACCACTATGATTTAACCCACTTCTCCACGTGTCATTTCTTTTGTTTGCAAAAAAAGAAATACCTACTTCACAAAGCTCTGGAGAGAACTGCATGAGATAACTTGTAATAAAAATCCTAGTGTAAGTCTCAGTGTAGTGCAGTTATATTTTACACAAATTTGATTTCTGTAGATTTAACATAGTACAATCAAGATATAAGCCTCATTATATGGCAAAATTTGAAATAATATGAATTACATTTTATATTTATTTCATGTGGAAATGCATCTTGAGTTTGTATCATTTGTTAATCATTAATTGCATGCAGAGAGTAAAAATAAAAAAAGTCTAAGATGACCCCCCAATTATAATTTGGGTGACAAGTGACAGTGCTGTTTCCCAGAACAAGGCCAGGAATATGAAGGGGTGGAGAGAAATCTTGTACAGGCAGTAGAAAGGTGGGGCCTTAAAGTCGGAAATACTAGGTAGTAGACACTGTGGAATGAACATTCAGGTGGAGTCACTTAGCAGGCGTTGCTGGTAATGGCCTGGGTCTCAGAGGAGAAATCTAGCTGGAGATACACAGATTGTGCTTCATGAGTAGACAACATGTAACTTTAACCGTCTTTGACATCACCCAGAAATGAGGACGGAGTGAGAAAACAGAGAAGTTGCAATGTAGCCCTTACGAACACCATCATATAAGAAGTGAATGGGAACCTATTATCCTAAAGGAGTCTTAGAAGGAATGGTCAGAGAGGTGGACAGAAAGCCAAGAGTAAGTGCAGTCACCAAGGCTGAGTTTTAACAGATAGATTTCACATTAAAGACGTTGTCATACACATTAGATCACAGAAAGGCCAATAAAATCATAACATTTTTGTTAGCTGTTGAAAGTCAATGGTGAGCCTAGCTGCACAGCTTCGGTGAAAAAGTGGGAGCAAAGATGGGCGACAGGAATGTACACTTGAACTGGATGTACTAACTGGGCCACACTTGGAAGGCTTTTCCCAATGCTAGGCACTGTTGAGTGTTGCATACTGATTGGAGGAGGAAACCATTGCACAGGAAAAGTAGATAAGCATCAAGACTAGGTAGTGGGCATCCTTTCTTGGCATTTTGGCTAAGATCAAGTGAAGACTAGGTAGTGGAAAATGAAGATAAATCATGAAATTCAGGGAAAAGAAAACAAATAGGTCATATTGTGGAGAAATGAGAAAGACAAAACAAAAAGGCACAAGCAGAAATGTGGTGATTTATGTACTTTTAACTGCAAGACTGATGGTAGCCAGGAACACAATGGGAATCAGACCCCATGGGGTTAAGGGTCTGAGCACAGTGCATTTTCCATTCCCTACTGCTTTGCCAAAGGACTCCATGATGCAAACAGCATTATGAGGCTATCCACAAACTAGGAAGGAAACCATAAATGATGCAGAGCCCCAAGTGATCAAGGTATTTCCATCTGGGAGAGAAAGCTTTTCATGCAAAAGTTTTAACTTGAACGTGGGTGTCCAAGACACACTTTGGGCTACTGCTTCTCCTACTGATTCTTATCCGACTCTGCATTAAGTAATAAATTATGTGAATGAATATTCATTGACTTGTGGTGTTTTCTCTTACATTACCACTTGAAGCAAAACTTCAGAACCAGGATAAGGAGGGAGCTGAGTATAAGGTTAAGAAGTGATGCAGGCAACCTATATCTGGTGAGCTCCACTGCCCTTCACAGGGTTGTACCACTCAGAGTGGGGAGGACACATGGTCCACTCTATAAGGAACAGACAAATAGAGAATTCTCAAAAGATGGCAACCAGGAAATTCTCAGAAGTGGGGAAGGGGAAGGTTGAGACTAGAAACTCTCATAAAAGAATAAGCAGTCGACTGAACTGGGAATTTGTGACCATAAAAGGACTATAAAATAAAATTATGTTTAAATAATTGATCAATATGGCCTTAATCCTTGTGGATTCTGGAAAAGGAATGAGAGACAGAAGATACTGGGGAAGCTGCTTTGTCTGATATGAGGAACAACTTTCTAGTTATTCAGTCCTTCTCCAAGTGGGACAGAATAACTTCAAGGTCAACAGCCTCTCCAACACACAACTCGTTAAGCTAGGGGCAAGATAAACATTACTGTTAATGGAGATTTTTCATTTCCTTGGCCTCCTCATATTTCCATCTGGAAGCACTTCGGTAACATCATATGCCTCTCTCTCAATCCTCATGCCTCCGCAGGAGAAGAGGAGGGACAAACTGATGGAGAAGTTTGGGAGAAGGAACAAGGCCTACAAGTCAGCTCCTGCTCTGCTCGACCTGAATCCAAGATGCCTGCACCTGGCTGCTCTCAGTGGCCTGAGGAAGGTCTGCCATTGTCCAGCTAATGCCGTGACTGAGGGTGAGTTTATCTGATTCAAGGGTGAGGTACCTAGCAAGCAACCTTGGCCAATGATCTTAATCTATAGTTTCCTATCAGCTGTATCAGATTAATATTGGGATCTCCTCCATCTGTCAACTTTTCAATTGGTTGCAAGCTCAGACAAGAAAGAGATGTAATTATATTGCCCCTAAAACCTCACATGTATCTGTGAGGAATGTCCTGGGGAAAGGTCTGGACCACATAACTAAAGTTGTTCTATGTGTAGGATTCTATGACTTTATGACTCTTCAGATACTCCTAGGACCTTCTAATTGCATGTCTCTTTGCTATTTCAAGTTCACTGAATCTAAAATTAAATTTCACTTACCCCCAAACCAGCTCACTCTCCCAATACACCTCATATTGCTGCACATCAATGGCCTCATATTAATTCATATTTAAAAGGTTAAAGTTCCCAAATGGTAAAGAAGTTGAAAAAGTCCCTACCACAATTGCAAATTGGTGCCAGCATTAATGAGTGGTGGTCAAAAGCGCAACAATGATTGCCATGATTCAGTGAAAAATGTAGAGAAGAGAGGGCCAAAGTCAACATCCAGAGATGCTGTTAGGGAGCTGGGGAATGGGAGAAAGCAAGAAATTTATCATGGAGGCAAAGAACCAATCCCTAGAGGAGACAACTAGGAAATTTCATGGCCTAGCAGCCAAAAAAAAAAGGGGGGGTGGAGGAGGGCATTTCAAGAAAAAAATATAGTCAAATGCTACAGAAAGAACAAGGAAGATGCATGGTGAGCCTGGGCTATTGGATTTGATTTTAAGAAATTCCTGGAATAAGAACAAGTTTGTCGTGGAGCTGAAAGGGCAAAACTCATCCTTCATTCATTCATTCACCCAACGTTTATTGAGCGTTCAAAGCATGTTAGACACTGTGCCTGTCCTCGAGGAGCTTACAGTCCAAGAGGAAAACAGAATTATAACAGACAGCAAAGAAGTGCCTCAGGAGCTCTAGGAACACATCTGATGGGTAACTAACTGAAATTAAGGTAGAGGACAGAAAAGTTGACATCTGAGCTGTGCCCAAGCAGAACAGAGGCAGTCAAAGAAGATGAGAAGGGGTCTATACAGAAAGGGCTTACTGTCTGGAGGGAGAACCTTGCACCTGGCTAATGGGAGTGACTTAGTGGGACTGGAGCCAAGCATTCCTGTGGGGAAATGGTGGAGAAGGAAGCTGAGAGGCAGGGAAGGGCGAAAACATGAAGGGCCCTGAGGGGCCTGTTAAAGCCAATGGTGAGTCCGTGAGTGATTTTAAGCAGGAAAGGAACGTGAATAAATGTGACCTTAGAGGGCACCTGGGTGGCTCCTGTAGTTCGGCATCCGATTCTTGATTTCAGCTTCGGTCATGACCTCAGGGTCATGAGCTTTAGCTCTGTGTCCAACATGGCACTCAGCACACAGTCTGTTTGAGATTCTCTCTCTCCCTCGCTCTCTGCCTCTTCCCTCACTCTCTAAATAAATAAACAATAAAATCTGTTTTTTAAATGTGACTATAAAAAGACAGCTCTGGGGGGCAAATAAAAAATGAGTTGGGAAGTCAAGGTCAAGAGCAGATGTTGGAAGCCCCATTTACATAGCTTTGATAATGTCACTGATAGGTGTTAAGAGCCAAAGAGAATGGAGAGGAGACAGTAAGAGAGAATACACATTTAAAAAGTAAAGAATATGCAGTGTGGGAGAAAAGAAAAAAGTCAAAGTAATTCCCAAATTCTACCTAAGTCAATTGAGTCAATGATGATGTCATTCATTTAGAAACAGTAAAGAAGAAACAGAGGGTCGGAGGAAGGAAATGATGAGTTCTATTTTGGAGATGATGAACTGGCTTCTACTTTTGGAACGCCCAGGTCAAGACTGTTTAAAAGCAATTTCTGAGTGTCTTAACGGGCAAGTGGGAGGTAGAGTCAAGAAATTTGACAACACATATAAGGAGAAAAAAATAGAATATTATCTCAAAAGAGAAGGAGGATTGAAAAATGTTTTAAAGGAGTGAGTTGAATACATTTACAGACATCAGGAAATAAATCTATGAAGAGAAAGAAATTAAAGATGATGGGGCCCAGATAGCACAGGGAAGGAGCAGGGGTAGAGCTCTCTCCTATTTAATTTTACCTTGTCGTGCAATAAAAGGAGTGTTGTCTTCTGAACATAAAACACAAACTCTTGAGGTAATTAGTAAATTGCTCCAGCACAGATCACAAGCCATCAAAAACAGATGGCAAACTGCTAAAGTGAATTAGACTCCATCAACCTTTTCAATGGAACATTGTATGGTATGGAAAGTAAAACACTTGGCAAGACAAGAAGCATGAGTCAGGAGTAAGTGTTGAGTGGTATGAGTCATGCATTTAAGATCAGTAAAAACCTGGCTCTGCTTTGAACTTCTGAGCTTCCCACCCCTCTAGTCACTCAGGCTCAAAGATACCCTGTCAAACTCCTTGCTCATTCTTTCACTCCACCACGGAGTGCTGATCCCAGAATTCTGTTAACACTTTGCTTCCCACATGGGTCCTTTCCCTTCCTAGGCATGCGCTCACATTGGCAATGAGTTTGGTTTGTTTGGGTTTTTTTCCATTTTTTTGATTGATGTATGGCTGACATACAACATTATATTAGTTTCAGGTGTACAATATAGTGATTCAATGTTTATATACATGACAAAGTGATCACCGTAAATCTAACTACTGTCTGTCACCATACAATGTTGTTACATTTTATTAACTCTATTCTCCATGTTGTACCTTGTATCCCTGTGTCTTATTTATTTTATAATGGGAAGTTTGTACCTTTTAATCCCCCTCCCCTAGTTCACCCATACCTCCATCCTCTTCTCCCCTCTGGCCAACACCAAATTATTCTCTGTATCTATGTGTCTGTTTCTGTTTTGTTTTGTTTGTTCATCTGTTTTGTTGTTTAGAGTCCACATATCATTCCCACTGATGCTATCCTTGTGCTCACTCTTAGAGAAAGCCCCTTACGTTTTCAGACTTCACCCCACCGCCACAACCCTAGGGCAGGGAGAGGAGAAAGGAAGACAGGTAAAGGGAAAAGGGAGCCACTTTCTAAGTTGGCCATGATGTCACTGCCCACTTGTTTAAGCCCAACATCTGAGTGGACACTCAAGACCTCAACGATATAGCTCCATCCTGTCACTCCAATTCTGTTTCTTGCTGCTCCCAACATAAACTCTTCATTCTGGCCAAGCTGACCTTACTCAACCACCCCTGAAACATTTCTCTGACTTTCTTGGCATTATTTTTCTTTCCATTCTTTCAACAAATATCTCACAGAGAGAAGCCTCCCCTGACAGAGTAGCCTCTCCGGTCATTCTTATTTTTAAGTGAGATATAATTGACCTACAGCATTATATTAGTTTCAGGTGTACAACACAGTGATTCCATTTTTGTTAATATTACAAAACGATCACCAAATTAAATCTAGTTAACATCCTTCACCACACAGAATTTTTTTCTTGTGACAAGAACTTTTAAGATCTACACTCTTAGCAACTTTCAAATATATAGAATATTATTAACTATAGTCACCATACTGTACATTATATTCCCATGACATTTATTTTAGAACTGGAAGTTTGTCCCTTTTGGCCCCCTTTACCCATTTTGCCCACGCCCCAGACTATTTCTCTGGCAACCACCAATCTGTCTTCTGTATCTATAAATTCAATTTTTTCATTTTGTTTTTTGTTTTTGTTTTTTGTTTTGTTTTGTTTTTGTTTAGATTCCACATATGAGTGAGATTATATAATATTTGTCCTTCTCTAACTTATTTCATGTAGCATAATGCCCTCCAGGCCCATTCACGTTTTGCAAATGTCATGATTTCCTTTCTTTAAATGATGGGATAGTGTTCTATTGTGTAATATATATATATATATCCCTATTTTCTTTTTCCATTCATCTGTTGTTGGACATTTGGGTTGTTTTCATGTCTTGGCTGTTGCAAATATTGCTGCAATAAACATGGCGGCTCATTTGTCTTTTCAAGTTAGTGATCTTGTTTCCTTTGGATAAATACCCAGAAGCAAAAGAGCAGGATCTGGTAGTATTTCTATTTTTATGTTTTGAGAAACCTCCATACTGTTTTCCATAAAGGTTGGGGAGCATTCCCAGCAACAGAGCACGAGGGTTCCCTTTTCTCCGCATCCTCTCCCAACACTTGTTATTTCTTGTCTTTTTGATACTAGCCATTCTAACAGGTGTGAGGCAATATCTCATTGTGGTTTTGATTTACATTTCCCTGGTGATTGGTGATATTGAGCATCTTTTCATGTGTGTTGGCAATCTGTATGTCTTCTTTGGAAAAATGTCTATTTAGATCCTCTGCCCACTTGTTAATCAGATTGTTTGATTTTTACTCTTGAGTTGTAAGGTTCTTTATGTACAGCTGACCGTTCAATGACACGGGTTTGAACTATACAGGCTTGCTTATATGTGGATTTTTTTTCAATATGGTACAGTACTTTCTCTTCTTTATGATTTTCTTAATAACATTGTCTTTTCTCTAGCTTACTTTATTATAATACTGCAGCACATAATACATATAACATACAACATATGTGTCGATCAACTGCTTGTGTTATTGGTAAGGCTTTTGGTTAGCAATAGGCTTAGTAGTTCAGTTTTGGAGGAGTCAAAAGTTATACACAAATTTTCCAGCACAAGGGAGTTGAAGCCCTTAAATCCTATATCGTTCAAGGGTCTTAGCCCTTGGAAACTTTATATTTGGGATATTAACCTCTTATTAGATATACAATTTGCTAATATTTTCTCCTAACCAGTGTGCTATCTTTTCATTTACTGATGGTGTTTTTTACTGTGCAAAAGCTTTTTAGTTTGATGAGTCCCACTTGTTCATTTTTGCTTTTGCTACTTCTTTTTTTGGTATCCCTTTTAGTAAAGGTGTTCATCCTTTATCTTCACTCCCTTAACATGCTCTTGCACATTTACTCGCTCACTGTTTCTTCACACAAAACTATATGCTCCATGACAGCACTGCTATCTCCCCAGTACCTAAGACAGAGCCTTGTACACCGTAGGAATCCAATATCATTACTTAATAAATGAAATGAAATCTTGATTGAGTGCCTGCTCATGCCGATCTCTTAGTTGCTGAGGGTGAAGAAATAATCAAAACAGGTATAATATCTGAACCTAAAAGTATATATTTTAGTGGAAGAGACAGATAAAAAAAATGAGCATGTTATTGAAAATTATAGCTGTTTACAATGACAAGGGCTATGGTAGAAAAGAAGAAGGCCTTAGAGCAGAGATCGATTTTAGATTGGGCCCCAGGAGAGGTCTCTCAGATGGGGGACATTTACGCTGAAACATAGAAAGAGAAAGACCAAATCGAGCTAATAGTGGAGTGAAGAAGCATTCCTGATGGGGGCATGAACATGGGAAAAACCCTCTCTACAATTTTGTGCATTCACCAAGATATTTTCCTCTGCTAGAATGCTTGTTTCCACCCAAGAGTGATAGATGGCCGTAGATGTTTTAAGCTAGAAGTGGTCTGAGAGGCCATCTAGCTCACTCTCTCACCTAACAGAAGAGACTGCAAGTACTTACTTGGCTAGAGATTTTCAGTCTTTAAACTGAGGCTGAGAGAAGTTAAATGTCCCATGGAAGGTCAGCAAGCTGACATAGTCCTCGGGCCTAAGTTTAGAACCTGGTCTTCTCTGACTTCCTATTCCATGGTTTCTCATCATTCAGACATCTACATCCAACATTCCAATAATAGCAACTTCCACCGAGAGATTACCATGTATTGGGCATCATTCTAAGTGCTTCATATGTATTATCCCATTTAATCCTCATAATAGCAAATAAATGCTATTTATGCTATTTATTTAATGTGAGAGAGATTTTTTTAAATTATCCGCCCATTTCAAGGGAGACAACTTAAAAACAAAAGTTTAAGCCACATGCCGAAGGTCACACAGCTAGGGAGAGGCTTGGTCACCCCCACTACAGAGCACATGATCTCCATTTCCAGGTAGCTGCCTCTTTCTATGGAGTAGTTTTTCATCTTAGGAATGATGTATCATTTTGCAAAGGTGGTTCCTACTAAAATTAATGTAGCATCTTCTACAATTTGTCATGAAAACGTTATAGGAAAGTTATTTGTAAATGATTTCACTGAGTATTACTGATTAGAACAGACGTGACCAAATGAAGGTTCGTGGGAATAGCAGTCTTCTATCAAAAATAAACCGATCCTCAAAAAATTTTTAGATGTTTTGCTCCATCTGCTTTTTCACCCACACCAGAGATGGAGCCAACACACACATAGTTCCTTGATAGAGCAAGGCTTTGGAATCTTCCCTGAAGTTCCCGTAGTACATGCCTATGAAACTTGGAACCACTCTCTGCTTCGGTGAATTGAGGTCAGAATGACCCCTGAGGTTATCCAAACATGGATTCAAAAAGTCATTGAGAATTCTCTTCTGTTTTACAATTCTAAGTAATTTAATCCAATGACCTGAACCATCTGGTTCTTCTCCTGCAACATGGTACAAGTTTTGATTGTATTTTGGGGGGGGGTTGTTTTTGGTTTGGGGTTTTTTTTGTTTTTCCAAGTGAGAAGATGAGTCATCAGCACTGAAGGTGAATTTATAACTCCTTGAAAATTCACGTGCTATTATCTTTTACAAACAAACAAAATATTATAGGTACTTAAAGTGAAAGGCAGCCCTAAGACGCTACTTATATTCTTAAGTTAATGAAGAAATTTCATATTTTAAGATAACTGCATTCATTAGCTAACTATGCTAGACTTTCCAAATTCCTCAACATAAGGCTTTTCTCTGTCTTGCTTGCCAAACTACACACATCCCAAAAACAAAATAAAACAAAAACTGATCTTTCATTTTCATGGAAAATGATCTTAGCCAACCCTCCCACTAGCTCTGAATTTGAGAGATAACATATGAGCTCTACCATCTGCTAACTAAGCAGCCTGACCCAATGGGTAAATGATACTAACAAAAATGGTTGTAAAACAGAACCTGACCTGTTTTCATGGATTGATGTAACTGAACCTAAAAAGCAAGCCTACAGTGTTAAGTGTATTTTCCAAGTTCAAATTATATCTCATTCCAGATGGCTGTTTTCAATTATTCCTTTAAAACATGAGGCAACCTAAAATGTACAAATCTCAACTTCTTTTAAAAACCCACACTTTCTAAAACTTCAAATAAAGTTAGATCCAACTCACATTATATTTTCATGCTTTTAACATCTTTGCTTTTCAAGTCCCTGAGAACTGATTGACCAGAGAACTCACCAATTAGATGCCATTTTAAACTATGATTTTAAAAAAATAAACTGTGCAAATCTATAGCATTAATAAGCATTAATAAACCCAACCATTCAAGACATGAATTTTAGAATCATTAATATCCAGGTTTTCACTATTATATAAATTCACTCTTTTATTGCCTTTGCCTTTTTAATGGACATTCTTAACAATTTATTTGATTGGATAAAAATTTAAGACTATCCAAAAATAATGCTGTACTTCAGTATCATACTAAGATTTAGTCATTTAGGGTAATACAACTAAGCAGGTATAAATGATTCTCTTCCTCTTTTGTCTCAGAAGTAAAATATTCATGAACATATTCTACTTCTTTAGAATTCTCCAGGAAGAATAAACAGAATGGTATAGAGTTTATAATTTTAGCCAAAAATTAGCCAAATCAGGTTCTGTTTTCAATTTTGTAGTTGTCTGACTTTGGGGATATCATTTAATTTCTTAGATCATCAGCTCCTGAAAAAGACAAAAGCTCAACACAGAAATTTCTATGTTCTTTTCTAGTTCATGCTATGGTTTGAACATTATGGCAGAGTCTTTTGATCCCAAAGAGACTCTATATATCATTCCCCATGGAAGCAGGGGTGGGAATCGGGGTAAAAGAACAGATGGGAAGTGTGATCATAACCCCATGACATGATACAGAAAGTAATATGTAAAATGCACAAACTGGCAATGATTTTCATTGTTCTAAAACTTCAAGTAATCCAGCATAAACTATTCTTAAATTTAGAATTCGGTCAAAGAGATGAGAGCAGAGAAGTTTTAAAGACCAAGCACCAAGGGGCACCTGGGTGACTCAGTCGGTTAAGCAGCTGCCTCTTGATTTTGGTCAGGTCGTAATCCCAGGGTCCTGGGATGGAGTCCCATGTCGGGATCCCTGCTCAGCGGGAAGTCTGCTTCTCTCTCTCTCTCTCTCTCTCTCTCTCTCTGCTGTTCCCCCTACTTGCACTCTCTCACTCTCTCTCAAATAAATAAATAAAATCTTTAAAAAAAATCAAATGTCAAGAGGGCTGAAATTTGCCTAAAGTAATATTGCTAGTAATTGATGAGGAAGGACATGAGCCCACCTCTTCTGTATTATCAAACCAAAATACTTCTTATGAGAAAACAGTGCAGTTCATAGCTCATCATCAATGTTAAAATTTCCATATACAAGTCTCTTATTAGGCTCTGGATCACTTTATGAGATGGTTTGCTGACTCTGGATGCTGTGGTTCTTTATGAATTGGCATTTTTGTGTTCTCTGAATTGGGAGAGGGAAAAGCATTAAACCAGAATTCCTTTGCAGCAATTATGCACTGACTTCTTAAATACTTGCTTGCTCCTCATCTATTGTAACTCACCCAATCTCCATTCAAAGTAACCCCCTGCCTGGCAATCTGCAGTTAGACACGGCATAGTGACAAAGTTCTAACCTAAAACACATCAGTGAAAGTCTTGACAGTGGGGTTTTGGGGAAACTGGCTTTTCCCCACAACAAGAATAAGCCAACATTTTTGTCTCCTACCACTGTGATTTTCCTCCTTTTTCAAGCCTGGTGACTGAAGATATGGCTGGAGGTAGAGGAGTGATTTTGCAACCATGAGACAGTAAGCAAGAAGATGCTGAGGAGTGTGGAGCAAAACAATAGCAAGATTCTATTTTTATTGGCATTGTGGAGGACCAGACCTGGATTGCCTTCTTCTGGACTTTGTGTAATAGGAAACAAGTAAGCCCCACCATCAGTCATGTTTTCTTATATTAGTAGGTGAAGGCAGTAGTAGTTCATCCCTTAGAGAATTATTAGACCTGAATGCTGTATTTAAAAATAGCTTCTTCGGGGGTGCCTGGGTGGCTCAGTCATTTAGCATCTGCCCTCAGATCAAGTCATGATCCCAGGGTCCTGGGATCTAGCCTCACATCGGGCTCTCTGCTCAGCAGGAAACCTGCTTCTCCCTCTCCCACTCCCCTGCTTGTGTTCCTTCTCTCACTCTCTCTCTCTCTCTCTCTCTCTGTCAAATAAATAAATAAAATCTTCAAAAAAACATAGCTACTTTAGAGCATACTGAAGAGTGCAGTCAGTAAGCTCCTGAAACTATAAACTTCAAATCTTTTATGTTTTCCTTACATCATCCACATGGAGGCCCATAAAAAAAAGATGGTGTGCTCTTGAAAAAATGTGAAGCCTAAAGATCTCTCAAAACTTGATCCTTTTCGGGACGTCTGGGTGGCTCAGTTGGTTAAGCAACTGCTTTCGGCTCGGGTCATGATCCCGGAGACCCGGGATTGAGCCCCACATCGGGCTCCCTGCTTGGCGGGAAGCCTGCTTCTCCCTCTCTCACTCCCCCTGCTTGTGTTCCCTCTCTCGCTGTGTTTCTCTCTGTCAAATAAATAAAATCTTTAAAAAAAAAAAAAAAAACTTGATCCTTTTCTGTTTCAACTGGCATGGATATTTTTATAGCTATTGAAAGCTTACCTTTTATGCCTACTTGTCAATCATTATTTAGAGAATTGATTTTCATAACCAAAAGAAATGGCAAGGGGAAAATATTGGTACTTTTATTACAGATCTGTACCTTTTCTTAAACTTGAATTGCGACAGCATATGATAATTTCTTAAATGTTAAATTCATGCACTTGATAAATTTTTGGTATGTTTATAAACCAGGGAACATGAATAAGACATAGTCCTAGACATCCAAGAATGATTCGGTTAGCGTAGACTATTGAGTGCCTTGGTTAAGAGGCAACAGAAATTGTGTTGAAAATCTGTCTTGTACTTGAAGTTAACTATGCTTCATTGACTCAAAACTGATATCGATAATTATCTGAAAACAAGATTGCATCATTATCTGTGGCAGAAATTAAATATTATACATTATATAGGTCAAATCCCTGAGAACAGGAAAGGAAACAAAGGTGGGGTATGGATGGTGCACTTGAAAAAGGGCAAAGAGATTAGGAAAACAGGACTGAGGAAACAGGTCAGGAATTAAGTTGAAGGAGTTCCTACCTGCTGGCATATATTTTCTCAGTGAAGAAGGACAGAAAGTGAAGGTGCAGGGTAATGAAGTGGGGGACTTGTCATAAGAAAATATGAAGAAGAACAGTATGAGTCTGTTCAGATGCCAAAACAAAATATTCCCCATTGGGTGGCTTTAACGACAGGAATTTATTTTTCATAGTTCTAAAGGCTGGGAAGTCCAAGATGGGGTTCTGGCTAATTTGGTTCCTGGTTAGCTGGAAAGCCAACTCTCTTCCTGGCTTTCAGATGACTGTCTCCTTTTAGAGTGCTTACAAGGCAGAGACAGAGCTTTGGTATCTCCGACTCTTCCTATATAGGCAACTCCCCTCTTGGATTAGGACCTCATTTAACGTATATCACTTTCACAGCCCCATTTCCAAGTTCAGTCACTGGGTATTAGGGCATCAACATAGGAATCTGGGGAGGAACGCAAACATTGAGTCCGTAACAAAAGGTTAAATAGTCTCTGTAAGAAATGGAAGAAAGAAACCCATAAAAGGATTGACAGGCACGGTTTAGGGTCACTAAGGCTGAATCCCATGTAGATTCAAAAAACCATCCACAGTCTTCTACTTCCAGTCATGATGAGGTGACTTGTACCAGACTATGCCTACCACCATAAACAGCTATAGAAATGGACAAAATATATGAAACAACTGCTTTTAAATGTTGAGCAACAGGTATCACAATACTGTGATCTCTGAAAAGAGGGAAATCAATGAGATGACCATATGACAGCACAGGCTTTCTTCCTAGAGGCATTTATTAGCTGCTTATGAGAGAAAGGTAGTCTCATTAAGCCAAGGAAATAGTTAATGGGGTTCAAGGATGTTGAGGTTCCTGGAGCTTATGGGCAGAGTATTGGAAAAGTGGGAATTGTGCAGAAAAAGAGCTTGAGAAATACACATAGGGATCCTGGCATCTTTGAGTATATTCTAAGCTGAATGTTTTTGCAGGATGATATGCCATGAAACCAGACCAAAAATGACTACCAGGGAAAAAAACATCTACCAGGGATCTGTAAGCAGAGAAACTACTAGAGTTCATAAAGGACTGGGAAACTTACAAGTTGAGACAAATAAGAATAGAGACATGTCATTGGAACTCTTGGGGCATTCAAAAAAGACCCAGAAAGATCACATGGGAGTAGTAAGGATAAACTAGCCTTCAGATAAAAGTTACTCTAGATTTTCTTTAACAAAGCTTAAATATAAGATGGGAAAATTAATATTGAAGTAAATTAGCTGACTACCAAAATTCAACATTCCTTAAAGAAAGACAACAATATTCAGGCAATCAACAATGTAACTTACAAAATATAAGTTATAATAAATATAACAGCATATAATAAAAAATTACTATATCTGTGAAAAGCAAGAAAATCTGACACATAACCAAGAGAAAAAAAATTTTTTTAAATGTAAGCACAGAGAAAAATTAGAGGGATAATAGACCTACTAGAAAAGTCTTTTAAAGCAACTATGATTTAAAAAAAATGTTTAAGGATTTCAAAGAAGAGTGAAGGAGAGAAGTAGAAATTTGAAAAATGAACCAAATAAAACTTATGGCGATGAATACAATATCCATAGGGAGAAGGTTCACTGGAAGGGCTTGACAGCAAATTAGACACTGCATTTTTTAAACTAAGCAAACACTATTTAATTCTTTTGGGGAGAGGCAGTCAACAATAACAACAACAACAACAAAATCCCTACTATAAAACTAACCAGATGTTACTAATGACCAATGATTTTGTTGTTATATAAGCAAATTATTGCTTCTTGTGCCTTTCCCCTCTCTCCTTCTCTTTCTGAGATGCTTTCAATCCAGATTGACTAGATGCACTTTTTTCCTTTTAAAGTAATTGAAGATTAAGAAGATTAATGGAAGTCAGTAAGAATTAGAAAACATGCTAAGTTCATCTTATTTTCAAAATTCAGCAGCATGTTCCTGGCTATCCATTCCACAATTGTTGGGTTTGTTTTTGGTTTTTTTTTTCAGTTTTGGTGAGCAATGCTCTCTTTACAGGTGATTTAGACAGAAGTTAATGGCTTTTAAAGACAGTTTTGCATAAACTGAACCAAACTTGCAGACATGGCAATAAACACTACTTAAAATGAAGCATGGGGCACGTGGATGACTCAATCCATTAAAATCTGCCTTCAGCTGAGGTCATGATCTCGGGATCGAGGCATAGAGCCCCCTCAATGCATTGGGCTCCCGGCTCAGCATGAAGTTTGCTTATATTCTTCTCTCTGCCCTTCCCCTTCCCTGCTTGTGCTCACTCTCTCAAATAAATAAAATCTTTTAAATAAATAAATAAATAAATAAATAAATAAATAAATAAATAAAATGAAGAAGCACAGGAAGGAAAAAAGCTAACAAAAAATTAATAGGGAATGAAATGATATGAGGGAAAATATTAATTTGTCTAAGCCAAGTAGACATCTGTGCCAAGGTGAAGGCGCACAGGACCTCTACTGGCCCAGGGCAAGGTATCAGAACTGGTGTCTATAACGGACTATCCTCTCGATGGACAACCTTGCGCAGCATTTTGGAGCCCAAGATGGTTGAGGAGTGTTCCTAGGAAAGAATGGCTCAGAGTAGAATTTCAGAGCCCAAATGGAAAAAGGAAGGCAAATGAGGAAGCATGGCTGACTTTGGGCTATTGAAGCCCAAAGGAAATGAGGCCCAAGAAGAGGACATTTGCCCAGTACAGACAGAGAATAAGCAAGGTGAGAAGGGCATCTATCCACGTGGAAGGATATCTCAGTGTAGAATTTTGGAGCCTCAGAAGGATGAGAAGGGTGTTCCTAATGAGAAGAAGCCAGAGTGGGATGTCAGAGTCTGAGTAGGACAAAGAAGGTGAGCCAAGAAAAGAAAAACCTGTGTAAGACCCCGGAGGCCAAGTGGAATGTGGACCATGCCTCTGTGCGGGCAGATGGTATGGAGTGACAGAACCTATGCAGTGTAAGGAAGGACCGAGTGAAGGAAAGGACAGAGCCTGTGCAGTGTAAGGAAGGACAGAGTGTAAGTAAGGACAGAGCCCTTGTGGTGTAGGGAAGGCATCTCCAAGGAGGGACAGCTTATGCATGCATTGTCAGAGCCTGCGTAGGACAAGGAAGGCATCTATCTAGGAAGCACTCAGGATGGTGTGTCTAAGCCCAAAGTTAGTAAGGAAACTACATAAGAGGTAAGGCAACCACCACAGTGTGTCAGAGCCCAAGCCCATAAGAGGGTGGCTTGGTGAGGGATGTCAAAGCCTGAGCAGGATGCAAAAAGGAGAGGATAGTGGCAGCAATCTGTGTGACTGGTGACACACAGTGGTCAAATAACTAAAGATATTAGTATGATGAAGGCTAGGATCCTCACTGTTGGAGAAGGACATTGCAAATATGAGAAGAGAGAGAACTAGAATGAGCCATGCGGTGCAAAATTAAAACTGGAAGTATCTGGGCGCAGTTTAGGTTTGGGTCTACGGAAGTATGTTGACAGGGAAGTAAATGTGTCTGTGCATGGACCTACTTACAGCAGGTGCAGTAGACACTTCTTTCTACCAGGAAGGTGTAAGGGGAGGCGACACTGGAGTGGCAATGAACACCGTTAGTGCTCAAATCTTGGTTTCTGTGTACACTTTCCATTAAGAAGGCTTTCGGGACTTTTGGAGAAATGACTTACTCATGGTGGGACAGGAAAGTATGAGATGAGCCTGGGACAACATGCTGTGCTATAAAGTAAGGAAATATTAAAGAAATGATGTTTATGTGTCAAAAGGACACAGAAGGCAACTTGACTCTATCCAAATCTAGGACAACTTGGGCACCAGAATAAATAGTAAGAGTAATGGATTATAACCCACGAATAAAATGGAAAACCAGGAGTCCATACTGATATAAATAAACTGAAATGAATAGGAATACTTATATAATTTTAAAGTAGCCATAACATGCATATCAATTACAAAGGGGGGGGTGACTGAATTAAAGTGGAGAAGCCTGATCGACACCACTTTCATCAAGTAATCAAAGTGACCATTGCCAGTTATAAGCAAACCCAAATCCCATCACTGATATGATACAATGGGAAGGGCACAGTGTGATGTCTGTGATATTATATATATATCATATATATATATAATTTTATACATATAAATTTTTATACATATATATGCATGTGTATATATATGTATAAAAATTATCTATTCATGAGAGACAGAGAGAGGGAGACAGAAGGAGAAGAATGTTCCCCACTGAGCAGCGATCCCGATATGGGACTCGATCCCAGGACCCTGAGATCCTGACTTGAGTGAAGGCAGACCCTTAGTCATCTGAGCCACCCACATGCCCTGTCCATAGTATTTCTAATGAAAATGCATAACCTGAGATTATTCTTGAGGAAACATCAAGCAAGCTCAAATTAAGAGATATTCCACAATAAAACAAACCCAAACTTCATGTGAAAGTCATGAAAATTAAAGACTGAGAGACAGTTGCAAATGGAAGGAGAATTGAGGAGACATAGCAATCAATTGCCATGTGTGATTCTAGATTGGATCCTTCTGCATTATTGGGACATTATTAGAACAACTGGGGAAACCTGAACTGGGTTTGAGGATTTTGCGGTTGACTCTAAGGGAATGCTCTTTTGTTTTGTTCTGTTTTGTTTTGTTTTGTTTTTGTTTTGGGAATGCTCTTGTTTACAGGAAATAAACCAACAGTATTCAGGGATGATAGTTTTTTGTTTGTTTGTTTGTTTGTTTTGGTGATGAGGTATTATGTCAGCAACTTTCTTTCAAAACTGTTGAGGAAATGTTCTTCATACAGTCCTGGCAACTTGTCTAGAAGCTTCAGATTGTTAAAAGTAAAATGTATTGAGAGTTTACTTCTTTCTTATGAATTTGGATGCCTTTAATTTCTTTCGTCTGATTGCTGCACCTAGGACTTCCAGCACTATGGTAAGAATGGACATGCTTGTCTTGTTCTTAATCTTAGAGGAAAAGCTCTGTTTTTCATCATTGAGTTATGATGTTAGTTGTGGGTTTTGCATATATAGCCTTTATTCTGTTGAGGTACGTTCCCTCTAAATCTACTTTGTTGGGGGTTTTTATTGTGAATTGATGTTGTAGTTTGTCCAATGCTTTTTCTACATCTACTGGAATGATTATGAGGTTTTTATCTTTTATTTTATTGATGTGATGTATCATGTCAATTGATTTGTGAATATTAAACCACGTAGGCATCCCTGCAATAAATTCCACTCGATCATGGAGAATGTTTTTTAATTTATTGTTGTGTTCAGTTTGCTAATATTTTCTTGAGGATTTTTGCAACTATGTTCATCAGAGCTATTGGCCTATAGTTTTCTTCCTTTGTAGTGTCTTTGTCTGGTTTTGGTATCAGGGTAATGCTGGCCTCATAGGATGAATTTGGAAGCTTTCCTTCCCCTTCTAGATTCTGGAATAATTTGAGAAGAACAGACATGAACACTTTTTTAAATGGTAGGGAGAATTCATCTCCGAAGCCTTCTGGTGCTGGACTTCATTTACTGGGAATTTTAAATACTGACTCCATTTCATCGCTCATAATCAGTCTGTTCAAATTTCTATTTCTTTCCTGATTCAGTTTTGGAAACTTTAATGTGTCTAGGAATTTATCCACTTCTTCTAGGTTGTCCAATTTCTTGACATCTAATTTTTCACAGTATTCTCTTTTGTACTTGTGTTTTGTACTTTTGTGGTGTTGGTCATTATATCTTCTCCTTCACTTCTGATTTTTGTTTCTTTGAGTCCTCTCTCTTTTTTTCTTTACCAGTTTGGTGAAAGGTTTATCAGCTTTGTTTATCCTTGCAAAGAACAAGCTCTTATTAATTAATTGAATTTAAATAATAAAAAAAGAACCATCTCCTGGTTTCATTGATCTTTTCTATTGTGGGTGACTTTTTTGGGTCTCAAGTTCTTTTATTTGTGCTCTAGTCTTTATTATTTCCTTCTTTCTACATGACATGATACTATATATAGAAAAATCAAAAGTCTTTACCTAAAAACTATTAGAACAAATAAATAAATTCAGTAAAGTTATAAGATACAAAATTAATATAGAAATGTGTTGCATTTCTATACACTAATGAAATAGCAACAAGAAAAAAATGAAAACAATCCCATTCACAACTGTATAAAAAAAATAAGATTCCTAGGAATAAACCAAAGAGGTGAAAGACCTATACTCCAAAAACTATAAAACACTGATGAAAGAAATGGAAAATGATACAAACAGGAAGATATTCCATGCTCATGGATTGGAAGAACCAATATTGTTAAAATGTTCATAGTACCTAAAACCATTTACAGATTTAATGCAATCATTATCAGAATACAACATTTTTCATAGAACTGGAACAAATAATCCTAAAATTTGTATGGAACCACAAAAGGCACCAAACAACCAAAGCAAAACTGCAGGTATCAAAATGCTGAATTTCAACATATATTATATAGCTATAGCATGCAAACAATATGGTACTGGCACAAAAATAGACACATAGATAAAGGGAGCAGAATAGAGTCCAGAAATAAACCCATGCTTATATGGTCAGTTAATCTATGACAAAGGAGGGAAGAATATACAAGAGGAAAAAGATAGTCACTTCAACAAATGAATTGAATGAAAAAAAATATGCAACCAATGATAATGTACCTAGCAAGGGTAACTTTCAAAATGGGAGGAGAAATAAAGAGCTTCCAGGACCAGCAAGGCCAAAAAATTATGCAACCGCCAAGCCAGCATCACAAGAAATATTAAGAGGGGTTCTATAAAAGAGAAATGAACCCAAGTGTGACACAGAACAGAAATTTACAGAGGTAATCTATAGAAACATGAACTTCACAGGCAACATTATGTCAATAAAAACATATCTATCAATAATCACTCTCAATGTGAATACCCTAAATGCTCCAATAAAAAGGCATAGGGTTGCACACTGGATAAAATGACAGAACCCATCCATATGCTGTTTACAAGAGACACATTTTGAATCTAAATACACTTCCAGATTGAAAATGAGGGTATGGAGGACCATTTTCCATGCCAATGGACCTCAAAAGAAAGCCGAGGTAACAATTCTCATATCAGACAAATTAGATTTTAATCTAAAGACTGTAGTCAGAGACACAGAAGGACACTACGTCATTCTCAAAGGGTCTATACACCAAGAAGATCTAACAATTGTAAATATTTATGCCCCCAACATTGGAGCAGCCAACTACATAAGGAAACTGTTAAGCAAAATATAGAGTCATATTGATACAAATACATTAATTGTAAGAGATCTTAACACACCACTGTCAGCAATGGACAGATCATCTAAACAGAAAATCAACAAAGAAACAAGAGCTTTGAATGACACATTGGACCAGAGGGATATCATAGATATATTCAGAACATTCCACCCTAAAACAGCAGAATACTCATTCTTCTCGAGTGCACATGGACCTTTCTCCAGAATAGACCACATACTAGGTCACAAATCAGGGCTCAACCGATACTGATAAGATTGAGATTATTTCCTGCATATTCTCTGACCACAATGCCATGAAACTGGAACTCAACCACAACAAAAAGTTCAGAAGAAAATCAAACACTTGGAAGCTAAAGACTATCCTGCTCAAGAATCTTTCGATCAATCAGGAAATCAAAGAAGAGCTTAAACACTTCATGGAAACCAATGAGAATGAAGATATATTGATCCAAAACCTATGGGATACAGCAAAGGCAGTCCTAAGGGGGAAATACATAGCCATCCAAGCCTCACTCAAAAAAATTGAAAAATCCCAAATATACCAACTCTCATTACACCTTAAAGAACTGGAAAATCAACAACATAAAATGAACCCCACATACAAGTCGGGAAATAACTAAGATTAGAGTAGAGATCAATGAATTAGAAACTAGAGATACAGTAGAATGATCAATGAAACTAGAAGCTGGTTCCTTGAAAGAATTAATAAGACCAATAAACCATTGGCCAAACTAATCCAAAAGAAAAGGGAGAAGACCTAAATTAATAAAATTATTAAAGAAAGGGGAGAGATCATGACTAACACCAAGGATATAGAAACAATCATCAGAAATTACTATCAATAGTTATATGCCAATAAGTTTAACAACCTAGACGATATGGATGCATTCCTGGAAACCTATAAGCTTCCAAGACTGAAACAGGAAGACATTGACAATCTGAATAGACCAATATCTAGTAACGAGATTGAAGCAGTGATCAAAAACCTCCCAAAAAACAAGAACTCAGGGGCACCTGGGTGGCTCAGTGGATTAAAGCCTCTGCTTTCAGCTCAGGTTATGATCTCAGGGTCCTGGGTTCGAGGCCCATGTCAGGCTCTCTGCAGAGTCTGCTTCCTCCTCTCTCTCTGCCTGCCTCTCTGCCTACTTGTGATCTCTCTCTTTCTGTCAAATAAATAAGTATAAAATCTTTAAAAACAAACAAACAAACAAAAAACACAAGAACTCAGGACCTGATGGATTCCCTGGGGAATTCTACCACATATTCAAAGAAGAAATAACACCTATTCTCCTGAAGCTGTTTCAGAAAATAGAAACAGAAGGAAAACTTCCAGACTCTTCCTATGAAGCCAGCTTTACTCTAATCCCCAAACCAGACAAAGATCCCATCAAAAAGGAGAACTTCAGACCAATATTTCTGATGAATATAGATGCCAAGATTCTTAACAAGATCCTTGCTAATAAGATCCAACAATACATTAAGAAGATTACCACCATGACCAGGTGGGATTTATCCCAGGGATGCAAGGGTGGTTCAACACTTGCAAATCAATCAACATGATAGAACAAATCAATAAGAGAAGAGAGAACCACATGGTACCTCAATTGATGCAGAAAAAGCATTTGACAAAATACAACATCCATTCCTGATTAAAACTCTTCAAAGTATAGGGATAGAGGGAACATTTCTCAACCTTATAAAATCTATCTAC
>PITA01023922.1:0-27219 GCA_004023965.1 Spilogale gracilis
GCATATAGTTTTTTTTATATTCTCTTATGATTGTATTCCTGTGGTGTTGGTTATTTCTCCTCTCATTCGTGATTTTACTTATTTGCGTCATTTTTTTTCTTTGATAAGCCTGCTTAGAAGTTTATCAATTTGATGGATTCTTTTTGTTAAAGAATCAGCTCCTGATTTCATTGATCTACTGTTTTTTTCTTTTTTTTGAAGTAGTTCTTATCATGTGTTTCTGCTCTCATCTTGATTATTTTCATCCTTTTGCTGGTTTTTGGGTTTTGTTGTTATTTTTCTGGCTCCTTTATGGATGAGGCTAGGTTGTTAATTTGAGGTTTTTCTTGCTTCTTGAGATAGGCCTGTATTGCTATAAACTTCCCTCTTTGAAGAGCATTTGCTGCATCCCAAAAGTTTTGGACCATTATGCTTTCATTTTTGTGAGTTTCCATGTACTTTTTGATTTCTTTGATTTCTTGGCTGATCTACTTATTGTTTAGTAGCATGTTATTTAACCTCCATGTATTTGTGGTCTTCCTAGATACTTATGGTTGATTTCTAGTCTCATAGCATTGTGGTCAGAAAAGACGCTTGATTTGTTGAGGCTTGTTTTGTGGGCTGGTATGTGATTTATTCTGAAGAATGTTCCATGTGCACTTGGAAAGAATATGTATTCTGTTGTTGTAGAATGGAATGCTTTGAATATATCTGTTAGATACATGTGGTCCGGTCTGTCGTTCAAACCCACGGTTTCCTTGTTCATTTTCTGTTTGGATGATCTGTCCATTAATACAAGCGAGGTGTTAAAGTCCCCTACTATTATTGTAATGCTATCAATTAGTTCCTCTATGTTTGTTGTTTTATGTATGTGGGTGGTCCCATGTTGGGTGCATATATATTTATAATTGTTATATATTCTTGTTGGATTGTCCCCATTATTATTATTATGTAGTATCTTTCTTTGACTCTTGTTATAGTTTTTACTTTAATGTCTATATTGTCCAAAAGAAGTTTGGGTACCCTGACTTTCTTGTGACACCTATTTTGCATGATACATATTTCTCCACCCCCTCACTTTGAATCTGCAGGTACCTTTAGGACTAAAATGAGTCTCTTGTAGGCAGCATATAGATGTGTTATCTTTTCTGTATCTCTTCTGCCATCGAGTGTCTTTTGATTGGAGCATTTAGTACATTCACATCCAAAGTTAACTACTGATAGATATGTATTCATTGTCATTTTATTACTTGTTTTGTGGTTGTTTCTGAGAATTTCCCTGGATCTTGTCTTTCTTTCATGTGCTGTGATTTTCTTTTTGATATACTTGGATTCCTTTCTGTTTATTTGCATATTTTTCTGATTATTGGTTACCATTAGGCTTGTATATAACCTCTTCTATATGTAGCAGTTTATATTAAATTGATGGTCGTTTACATTTGAACCCCTTCTTTACTCCTCCCCTCCCCGCATTGTAGATATATGCTGTCATATTTTATATCCTTTTATTTTGTGAGTCCCTTGACTGATTTTTGACAGAAATACTCACTTTTCACCGCTTTGGTGTTTTCTACCTTTATACTGTCTCTTTTGTTCTCTCTGCTCAAAGAGTCTCCTTTAACATTTCTTGCAGAGCTTCTCTAGTGGTCATGATCTCTTTTAGTTTTGTTTTTCTTGGAAATTCTTTCTCTTTCTGTTCTTCATGATAGCCTTGCTGGATAGAATATTCTTGGCTGTGGGTTCCTCCCATTCGGCACTTTGAATTTATCATGCCACTGTTTTCTTGCTTGCAAAGATTTTGCTGAAAAAGCTGCTGATAGCCTTTTGGGATTTCCTTTGTATGTAACTTGTCTTTTTTTGCTATGTTGTTTTTAATATTTTTCTTCATCACCTTATTTTACTATTTTAATTACAATATGTCTTGGTGTGGATATCCCTTTGCTGATTTTGATGGGAGTTCTTGATACCTCCAGGATCTGGATATTTGTTTCCTTCCCCAGATTACAGAAGTTTCCAGCTATTACTTCAAATTAATTTTCTGTTCCCCCTTCTCTCTTCTGGGACCCCCAAAATATGAATGTTATTATGTTTGATGGAGTCAGTTCTCTGAGTTTTCTCATTTTATGTAACTCTTGTTTTCTCTTTGGTTCAGTTTGATTATTTTCCAATAGTCTGCCTTCTAAGTCAGTAATTCATTTCTCTGTTTCTTTCATCCTTATATTTATTCCATCAAACATGTTTCTCATTTCATTTATTTAGCCCTTTATCTCTGCTGTATTTTTCCTTACCTCTGTGTTAAATATTCCATTGATGTCCTCCCTTCTTTCTCAAGTCCAGTGAGTATCCTTATGATTCTTGCTTTATCTGATTTGCTTAGATCTCTGGCTGAGGCCTTGCCCTGTTCTTTCATTTGGCATAAATTTCTGTGTCTCCTCATTTTGTCTGCTGCTTTGTGTCTGTTTCTCTGTGTTAAGGAAGTCAGCTCTGTCTTCTATTCTTAGAGTAGTGATATTATGAAGAAGAGGTCCTGGAATGCCCGGCAATGCAACATCCCCTTTACCAGAACCTGGTCCCTAAGGAGAGCTTCCTATATTTGTTGCTTATGCCCTGCTGTTGTGTCTGAGTCACTTTTCCTTTCAGTGCAGTGGCCTGCACTGACCTTCTGCCTGTTGTGGTCTGTGCTTGCTCTCTGGTGTTAGCTCCAAGGCAGCATCTGCTGGGGAACTTAGGAGTGGGCCAGTGGTATTACAAAAAATTTTGCTGGGCCACCACTTCTATGCTAGATCTCCTGAAATGCTATGGCAGCTTGGGGCTGCAGGCTGGGGCTGGAGGGGAACTGTGTGCCAAGGCTGCTGGGAGTGTCAGGCTGGGAGGGCTGGGAGTGGTTCATGAAGCTGGCTGGCTGCAGCTGGGCCTGCTGCAGGGACAGTGGCTGCTGGTATGCAGCAGGGCGGCATGTGATGGGGGCTGGCTATGGCACAGGGTGGCAGCTAGGGGCATGGCGATGTGCTTGGCACACTGAGGCTGCTGTGCACCTACTGGCTGGTCAAGACACATGTGCAGCTTTAACAAAATTTGCCCTGAGCCTAGGGTAGAGGCCAGCAGGTTTGGAGTGGATGAGTCCTTAGGAGATATTCAATGTGGTGCACGACCAGCAGATCAGGCAGAAGTGTCTCTATAGCCCTACCTCTTGCAGGTGGCCCTCTGTTTATGCTAGGGGGCAGGGGAGGCACATGGTGCCTGGCAGGTCCCTCACTTTCAGAGAAGTCCCACAATACGGTCTGAAATTAGTATGAATAGTTCTGCTTCCCATTTGCCCTGGTGTTGTATAAACTGCTGCATTAATTTGCCTTCTATGCAGGCTGCTATCTCTTTAAGGGTGGTGACCCAGCTTTCACTTGCCCTCCTGGCTGGCCCAGTGCTGAGTCAGCTGACTTTTAATGCTCACAGAATTCAGCCCCTCTTGTTTTTATTTTACACACACACAAATATATGTGTATTTTAGAGTGAGAGCACAAGCAGAGGTAGGGAGAGGCAGAAGGAGAGAGAGAATCTTATGCTCCATACATGGAGCCTGACTCGGGGCTCATTTTTATGACCCCGAGATCATGACCTGAACTGAAATAAAGAGTCAGATGCTTAACTGATGGAGCCACCCAGGTGCCACAGCCTCTCTGGTTTTTAATGCCAAATGTTAGGGAGATTAGTCTTCCCTGGGTGAGCCCCCTACAGCATTTCTTTGCTCTCTGCACATGCAGCATCCTCTGTCCTGAGGGCCGCCTTCCTTTGCCTTTCTGACCTTCCTAACCTTTCCAATGCAGCTTCTTGTCTGTATTTAGGTGGGATGTTTGTTTTGCCCATCTTTGGATCACTCTCTAATTTGTTGACTTGGGATGTGGAGGATACCTGGTTGAAAATATGGGACAGGGTGAGCTCAGAGGCCTCCTACTCTGCCATCATCCCCAGGAGACCTGTGGTTTCTTAAAGCCCTGGAAAATGCCAGGGGTTCAAGAAGGCCCACTTGTCTCTAAGACCCTGAGGTTGCATGCATACTCAATGCAACTTGGGCATTTTTCTATTTAGTTGAGCACCCTTTGAAGTGGCTTTCTCCAAGAATAGGTTCTAATCCTCTGCTCTAGAGGCAGGATCAATGGCCCTTTCCCACTTCATGTCCTGGCACCCACCCCCACTTTCTTACCTAATAGTTTGGGGAGGGATGGTGTTCGAAGGGAGGGCTTCACCACTGCAGACACACACAGTCAGTGTTTCTGATCAAACCTGGGAGGGGAAGCCAGTCCATTTGCTACATATGATTTAGAAATGCCTGTGATTCTTCCAGGAAAGCAGAGGGGCTTTTGCTATTTATTGTCAGAAGAAGTTAAACCAAGCGTGTATAGATAGCCCTGGAACAGACGCCAGACATCATTCCACCTAGTGATCGCCATAGCCGTCTGGGCCATGAGAAGATGTCCTCTGGGAGTGCAAATTCACACGTGAAATATAACAAATGTGGAAGTAGCCTCACTGTTGCACATCATTTTCTTGCTTATGGAATCAGAATGCTTGTTAGTCACTGGAATAAACATGCTCTGATGAGCTGCATGAAAACTAGCTTATGGGCCTATCTTTGGAACAAACAATTTAAAAGCACATTTCAGTGTACCTTAGTTATGCCTTTTGTTAATTAAACAACACTTTGATTAAATGGAAAGTCCAAGTCCTATCACAGCTTCAGAAGTGAAAGACTATACTTATCAAGGTTCATAGTAGAGGAAATCAGTCTTGGGCCACTTAAAGGTGAAGTTGAATTAGCATTTCTTTTTTTTTTTTTAATATTTTATTTATTTGACAGAGAGAAACACAGCCAGAGAGGGAACACAAGCAGGGGAAGTGAGAGAGGGAGGAGCAGGCTTCCTGCAGAGCAGGGAACCCGATGTGGGACTCGATCCCGGGTCTCCGGGATCATGACCTGAGCCAAAGGCAGTCGCTTAACCAACTGAGCCACCCAGGCGCCCCTGAATTAGTATTTCTAAGAGAAAAATATGAAAGTTACCTGAATTGGTTTCAAAATTTAGATCAGTGATTATAAAATTCCCTCATTTTTAAAATTAAATTTATTTATTTGACACACAGAGAGTACACAGAAGCAGGAGGAACAGCACGGCAGAGGAAGAGGAAGAAGCAGGCTCCGCATTGAGAGACCAAAGTGGGGTTCAAACCGGGACCCTGGGATCATGACATGAGCCTAAGGCAGATGCTTAACTGGCTGAGCCCCCCAGGTGCCCTGATATAAAATTCCTTTAGATTACATAAAGAATCAAAGCATACAATTGGTCCGCTAAGGAAGACAGATTAAGAGTGAGGTGGCGGGTACAAAGCAAGGGGCAGAGAGCAAAAGGCACATAGCTGGTGATCAAAGCACATCTTTCTCAATTCTGCCTCTCAACAGTCCCACAGGTTGAGTAATGCAATTCTAGGTAGGAGGGTAACTTACTTATGACAGTTTCTTTGGAGTCTGTTTCCAGAGAGGAAGGGTAGGAGTTTAGAAGAATATCTACAAAGGATGGTAGAATGTGTGGACAGCAAAGTCTCAGGGCAGGCATGAGAAAGCACTCAGGAAGGACCTCTGGGGAAGACACTGTAATAGGAGGACCAGAGGCTCACTTCATCTCGTGGATACAACAAGGTAACTGTCATATCGGTGCAAATAATCAGTGCAAACCTGAAGACTGGCAGAACAAACTCCAAAAATAAATGTAGAGAAGAGGCCACACTGAAGAGTGTAGGAAGGGTGGAGATGTGGTAGGAGCTAAACTGATTCACAGGCCAACCTTGTGAGGGAGCTGTAGGTCAGGAGAGGGGAGAGAAAGTAACTATCTCAGTGGGGAGCCCTGGAATGGGGAAGGTGAATCCTCATAGCATTTGGCTGTGAAAGCAAACTGAATTTTCTGAGTTCTTCCAACTAGGGGGACTTAAAGCCTGGAATTGTAAAAATCAGTGGGCTTGGCTCTGGGAGAACCCAGAGGGCATTAGGAATCTGAGTCCCCAGGCTTAAAGAGACAGCGCAACAAATAGCCCACAGAGATCCAGCCTAGAAACATCAGTTTGAAAATGCCAGGAGCCTATGGATTGGAGTGTTATTTACTCATCCTAGAGTATGTCCCAGCGGGGTGGGGTTCACAGGGAGACCCCTCCAGGAACAAAGGCACTGGCAGGTGCCATTTCCCTCTTTCCCCCACCACCAGCATAAACACATGGCCACCTATGGGAACCAGCACAACACCCACATTAAGTACCTAACTTGCTTACACCAAGGCCTGCTCCCCTGTGCTTTGGCAAATCTTCCCTTTCTGGGCACATCTGCCTGAGTCCCAGTGCTATGGGTTCCTCCCTGAGAAGACCCTGCAAGTCTTGCAAACACCATGTCTTCTGTGTACTTTGCAGAGCCTCAGTCTTGGCAGCAATGGTGGCAGTGGGCCACCTCCCGCAGAGGACACCTGTACCTTGTTAAAACTGTATACCCCACCCACACACACTTTGTGGAACAGCCCCAGCCACCCTGGTCACAGCAACAACAGCTCATGCCCTGTGGAAAAGAACCAGTGCCCACAACTTGTGGGTTCTGTGTGCACTGCCTGTGCATGCTTTGTGGACTGGCCCCAGCTGGCCTTAGTCTTAGCCGTGGAGGCACATTCCCTCTGGCAAAGAACCAGGGCTACCTTGTTAAAAGTGCTCACCCTGCCCACTACTTTCAAGAAGAAGAGACATAGCTGACTTTCCCAACACAGAAAAACAGACATAAAGACGCAGACAAAATTAGGAAACAGAAGAGTATGAAAAAGCAGGACAAAACCACAGAAAGAGACCTAAGCAAAAGAGAGATAGGTAATATGCCTGATAGAGAATTTGAACTTATGGTCATAAAGATACTCACTGGACTTGAGAAGACCCTTAATAATGAAATAAAGAACTAGAGGTGAAGAATACAATAAATGAAACTAAAAATATACTAGCTAGAATAAATACAGGTTAGAGGAAGCAGAAGAATGAATTAGTGACCTGGAGGACAGAGTCCTGGAAAGTAATCAAGCTGAACAGGTGGGAGAAAAAAATTATACAAAATAAAAATACACTTAGGGAACTCAGCAACTTTGTCAAGCTTAATAACAGGGACCACTGAAGAAGAAAAGAGGGAAAAGGGTGCAGAAAATTTACCTGAAGAAATAATAGCTAAAAACTTCCCTCATCCGGGGAAGGAAACAGATACTGAGACCCAGGAGGCACAGAGATCCTCCAACAAAATCAACCAAAGGAGGACACACAAAGACACCTAGTAATTAAGACAACAAAAAGTAGTGATACAGAAAATAATTTTAAAGGAGCAAGAAGAAAGAAGTAACTTGCAAGGGAAAACCCATAAAGCAGGCAAATCTTTCAACAGAAACTTGACATGCCAGAAGAAAGTGGCATAGTATATTCCAAGTGCTGAGGGAAAAAAATCTACAGCCCAGAATACTGTATCCAGCAAAGCTATCATGCAGAGAGAAAGAAATAGTCTTCCAGAAAAATAAACGCTATGGAGTTCATGACCACTAAACCAGCTCTAAGGAAAATTTTAAAGGGTACTCACTGAGTGAAAAGGAGAGACCATAAGTAACAGTAAGAGTAGGAATCACAAAAGCAGTAAAAATAAGTATATCGGGAAAAATCCGTCAAAGGACTCAAAAAATGAAAGGAGGCAAAGTATGACACCATAACCTACAATGTGGGGAGAAGAGGAGTAAAGAATGTGTTCAAACTAAACAACCATCATTTTAATATAGACTGCTATATGTAGAAGATGTCATACATAAACATAATGATAACCACAAATAAAACATCAAAAAGCAGTAATAGATATGCAAAATAAATAGAAGGGAATCCAAATATATCCCTAAAGAAAACAACTTATTGTGAGAGAAGAGAGCAAGGGAAGAAAGAAACAGAAAATCTACAAAACCAACCACAAAGTAAGTACAAAATGGCACTAAATACATATATATCAATAATTAGTTTGAACATAAATGGATTAATGCTCCAATCAAAAGACACAGGGTAGTGGAATTGATAAAGAAAGAAGACCCATCTACATGCTGCCTACATTATATTCATTTTAGTCCTAAAGACACCTGTAGATTGAAAATGAGGGAATGGAGAAACACCTATCATGCAAAATGGATGTCACAAGAAAGACAGGGTAGCCATATCAGCAAATTAGACTTTAAAGCAAAGTAAACAGAGACAAAGAAGAGCACTATATAATAATAAAGGGGACAATCCAACAAGAAGATACAATTGTAAATATATATGCACCAAACATAGGACCACCCAAATACATAAAACAATAACAAACATAAATGAACTAATTATAATAATACAGGGAATACTAGGGAACTTTAACACCCCACTTGTATCAATGGATGGATCATCCAAAGAGAAAATGAACAAGCAAATAGTGGATTTGAATGATACAGTAAACCAGATATATCTAATAGACATATTCAGAACATTCCATTCTAAAACAGCAGAATATACATTCTTCTCAAGCGCACATGGAATATTCTCAAGAATAGATCACATACTAGCCCACAAAAACAAGCCTCAACAAATCAAGCATCTTTTCTGACCACAATGCTATGAAACTAGAAATTAACCATATGTAAAAATCTGAAAAGACCACAAATACATGGAGGTTAAATAACATGCTATGAAACAATGAATAGATCAACCAAGAAATCAAAGAAGAAATCAAAAAGTACATGGAAACAAACAAAAATGAAAATATATCAGCTCAAAACCCTTGGGATGCAGCAAAAGTTATTCTAAGAAGGGAGTTTATGAAAATACAGACCTACCTCAAGAAGAAAAATCTCAAAGAAATAAACTTACAACCTAAAAGAGCTAGAAAAAGAAGAAAAAGTAAAATCCAAAATTAGCAGAAGGAAGGAAATCATAAGGATTAGAGTGGAAATACATAATCTAGAAAGTAAAAAAAAAAAATTGAAATCAGAAGCTGGTTCTTTGAAAAGATCAACAAAATTGATAAACATCTGCCAGACTCATCAAAAGAAAAAGAGGACTCAAAATTAGAAGGCAAAGGAGAAAAAGAACTGACATCACAGAAATACAAAGGAGTGTAAGAAAATATTATGAAAAATTATATGCCAACAAATTGAACAATGGATAAATTCCTAGAGGCTTGTAAACTACCAAAACTGAAGCAGGAACAAATAGAAAACTTGAACAGACCAATTACCAGCCAGAAAATTGAATCAGTAATCAAAAAACTCCCCAACAAACAAAAGCCCAGGACCAGATGCTTTCACAGTTAATTGTACCAAACATTTTAGGAAGCATTAATACCTATTCTCAAACTATTTCAAAAAGCAGAAAAGGAAGGAAAAATTACAAATTCATTCTATGAGGCCAGCATTATTCTGATACCAAAGGAAATAAAGACACCACAAAAAAGAGAACTACAGGCCAATATCCTTGATTAACATAGATGCAAAAAACCTCAACAAAATCCTAGGAAACTGAATTCAACAATACACTAAAAAAATCACTCACAAAAATCAGGTGGGATTTATTCCCAGGATGCAAGGGTCATTTATATTTGCAAGTCAATCAATGTGATACATCACATTACTAAGAGGATAAGAACCCTATGATTATTTAAATAGATGTAGAAAAAACATTTGATAAGGTACAATATCCATTCATGATAAAAATCCTCAACAAAGCAGATTTAGAGGCCTTATATGAAAAACCCAGAGCTAATATCATCTTAAATGGGGAAAACCTGAGAGCTTTTCCTCTAAGTTCAGGAACAAGTTAAGGAGATCTACTCTGACCACTCCCCCCCCCCATTCACACTATTATTAAGCAGAGTATTAGAAGTCCTAGCTACAACAATCAGACAAGAAAAATGAATAAAAAATAAAAAGCATCAAATTGGTAAGGAAGAAGTAAAAATTTCACTATTTGCAGGTGACATTATCCTATATATAAGAAAAGCCAAAAGACTTCACCATAAAACCCATTAGAACTAATGATGTACTACTATGTGTTGGCGAATTGAATTACAAAAGACTATTAGAACTGATAAATGAATTCAGTAAAGTCACAGGATACAAAATCAATGGTAGAAATCCAGTGCATTTGTATACACCAATAATGAAGCAGCAGAAAGGCAAATTACAGAAACAATCGCATTTACAATTGCACCCAAAATAAGATACCTAGGAATGAACCTAACCAAAGAGGTGAAAGACATGTCCTCTGAAAAACAATACGTGGTGTGTGTGTGTGTGTGTGTGGTGTGTGTGTGTGTGTGTGTGTGTGTGTGCACGTGTGCGTGCACACTATAAAATACTGAAAGAAACTGACACAAAGAAATGGTAAGATATTCTGTGCTCATGGACTGGAAGAACAAATATTGTTAAAATGTCTATAGTATCCAAAGCAATGTACACATTTAATGCAATCCCTATCAAAATACCAATAGCAGTTTTCAGAGAAATGATACGTAATCCTAAAATTTGTATGGAAACACAAAGAACCCTGAATAGCCAAAGCAATCTTGAAAAAGTGAAGAAAGTTGGAGGCATCACACTTCTAGACTTCAGGTTATATTACAACTGTAGTCATTGAAACAGTATGGTACTAGTACAAAAACCGACACACAGATCAATGAAACAGAATAGAAAATCCAGAAATAGGCCCACAAGTATATGGTCAATCTTCAACAAATCAGGAAGGAATGTCCAGTGGCAAAAAGGCAGTCTCTTCAGAAATGGTATCAGGAAAACTGGACAAAAGACAAAAACATGCAAAAGAATGAAACTGGGCCACTTTCTTACACCAAATAAAAAAATTAACTTCAAATTTGATCAAAGACCTGAATTTGAGACCTGAAATCATAAAAATCATAGAAGAGAACACAGGAAGTAATTTCTCTGACAACCATAACAATGTCTTTCTAGATACGTCTCTTGAGGTAAGGGAAACAAAAGCAAAAATAAACTATTGGGACTACATCAAAATAAAGAGCTTCTGTACAGGTAGGGAAATAACCAAGAGTCAAAACAACCTAAAGTCATAACTGATAAAAGGTTAGTGTCCAGATATATAAAGAACTTACACAACTCAACACCAAAAATTAATTCAATGAAATATGGGCATAAGACATGAACAGACATTTCTCCAAAGAAGACTTTGAGATGGATAACAGATACATGAAAGGATGCTTAATAACACTCATCATTAGGGAAATGAAATAAAAAGCACAATCAGGCCTCAACCGATACCAGAAGATTGAGATTATTCCCTGCATATTCTCTGACCACAATGCCATGAAACTGGAACTCAACCACAACAAAAAGTTCAGAAGAAAATCAAACACTTGGAAGCTAAAGACTATCCTGCTCAAGAATCTGTGGATCAACCAGGAAATCAAAGAGGAACTGAAACACTTCATGGAACCAATGAGAATGAAGATACATCAATCCAAAACCTATGGGCTATAGCAAGGGCAGTCCTAAGGGGGAAATACATAGCCATCCAAGCCTCATTCAAAAAAATTGAAAAATCCCAAAGACACCAACTTTCATTATACCTTAAAGAACTGGAAAATCAACAACAATTTAGACCAACCCCCCCCCCCAAGACAGGAAATAATTAGGATTAGAGCAGAGATGAATGAATCAGACTAGAGATACAGTAGAACACATCAACGAAACTAGAAGCTGGTTCTTTGAAAGAATCAATAACATCGATAAACCATTGGCCAAACTCATCTAAAAGAAAAGGGAGAAGACCCAAATTAATAAAATTATGAATGAAAGGGGAGAGATCATAACTAACACCAAGGAAATAGAAACAATCATCAGAAATTGCTATCAACAATTATATGCCAATAAGTTTAACAACCTAGAAGATATGGATACCTATAAACTTCCAAGACTGAGACAGGAAGAAATTGACAATCTGAGTAGACCTATATCTAGTAATGAGATTGAAGCAGTGATCAAAAACCTCCCCCAAAACAAGAGCCCAGGACCAGACAGATTCCCTGGGGAAGAGAAACATTCAAAGAAGAAATAACACCTATTCTCCTGAAGCTCTTTCAAAAAATGGAAACAGAAAGAAAACTTCCAGACTCTTTCTATGAAGCCACCATTACTCTAATCCCCAAACCAGACAAAGACCCCATCAGAAAGAACTTCAGACAAATATCTCTGATGAATATAGATGCCAAGATTCTCAACAAGATCCTTGCTAACAGGATCCAACAATACATTAAAAAGGTCATCCACCATGACCAGGTAGGATTTATCCCAGTTATGCGAGGGTGGTTCAACACTCACAAATCAATCAACGTGATAGAACAAATCAATAAGAGAAGAGAGAAGAACCACATGGTACTCTCAATTGATGCAGAAAAAGCATTTGACAAGATACAACATCCGTTCCTGATCAAAACTCTTCAAAGTATAGGGACAGAGGGAACATTCCTCAACCTCATAAAATCTATCTACGAAAAACCCACAGCGAATATCATTCTCAATGGAGAAAAACTGACAGCCTTCCCTCTGAGATCAGGAACAAGACAAGGATGCCCACTCTCATCACTACTGTTCAAGATAGTGTTAGAAGCACTAGCAACAGCAGTCAGACAACAGAAAGAAATAAAAAGTATTCAACTTGGCAAAGAAGAAGTCAAACTCTCTCTCTTGGCAGATGACATGATACTCTATGTGGAAAACCCAAAAGACTGCCCCCAAACTACTAGAACTCATACAACAATTCGGTAAAGTGGCAGGATACAAAATCAATGCACAGAAATCAGTTGCGTTCTTATACACTAACAATGAAAATATAGAAAGGGAAATCAGAGAATCGATTCCGTTTACTGTAGCACCAAAAATCGTAAGATACTTAGGAATAAACCTTACCAAAGAAGTTAAGGATCTGTACTCGAGGAACTACAGAACACTCATGAAAGGAATTGAAGACACAAAAAGATGGAAGAACATTCCATGCTCATGGATCAGAAGATTAAACATTGTTAAAATGTCTATACTGCCCAGAGCAATTATACTTTCAATGCCATTCTGATAAAAATTCCACCAACATAGGCCCGAATCGCTAAGGAATTATTGAAGAAGAAAAACAAAGCTGGGGGCATCTCGTTACCTGACTTCAGGCTTTATTACAAAGCTGTGATCACTAAGACAGCATGGTACTGGCACAAAAACAGACAAATAGACCAATGGAACAGAGTATAGAGTCCAGATATGGACCCACAAATCTATGGTCAAATCATCTTTGACAAAGCAGGAAAAAATATCCAGTGGAAAAAGGACAGTCTCTTCAATAAATGGTGCTGGGAAAATTGGACAGCTACATATAGAAGAATAAAACCATTCTTCTATATGTAGACCATTCTCCTACACCACACACAAAAGGAAACTCGAAATGGATGAAAGACCTCAACGTGAGGCAGGAATCCATCAAAATCCTGGAAGAGAACACACGCAGTAACTTCTTTGACATCGGCCACAGCAACTTCTTTCAAGACACGTCGCCAAAGGCAAAGAAGACAAAAGTGAAAATGAACTTTTGGGACTTCATCAAAATAAAAAGCTTCTGTACAGCAAAGGAAACAGTCAACAAAACAAAGAGGCAACCCACATAATGGGAGAGGAAATTTGCAAATGATACTACAGACAAAGGGCTGATCTCCAAGATCTATAAAGAACTACTCAAACTCAACATCCAAAGAGAAGATTAACACACCAGAAAATGGGCAAGAGACATGAAGAGGCACTTCTCCATAGAAGATACACAAATGGCTAACACATGAAAAAATGTTCAACATCACTAGCTATCAGGGAAATTCAAGTCAAAACCACACTGAGATACACACTTACACCAGTCAGAATGGCAAAAATTAACAAGACAGGAAGCAATAAGTGTTGGAGGGGCCACAGAGAAAGGGGAACCCTCTTACACTGATGGTGGGAATGCAAGTTGGTGCAGCCCATTTGGAAAACAGTGTGGAGATTCCTTAAAAAATTAAAAATAGAGCTACCCTATGACCCTGAAATTGCACTACTGGGTATTTACTCCAAAGATACAGATGTAGTGAAAAGAAGGGCCATATGTACCCCAATGTTCATAGCAGCAATGGCCACAATCGCCAAACTGTGGAAAGAGCCAAGTGTCCTTCAACAGATGAATGGATAAAGAAGATGTGGTACATATATACAATGGAGTAGTACACCTCCATCAGAAAGGATGAATATCCAACTTCTGTAGCAAAATGGACTGGATTGGAAGAGATTATGCTGACTGAAATAAGCCAAGTAGAGAAAGTCAAGTATCAAATGGTTTCACTTACTTGTGGTGCATAAGGGGTAATATAGAGGACGGTAGGAGAAGGAAAGAAAATGGGAAGTCGGGTAATTCGCGGAGACAAATGAAACATGAGAGACTTTGGACACAGAAACAAACTGAGGGACTTGGAGGGGCGGGGGTGGAGGGATGGGAAAGCCTGGTGGTGGGTACTGAGGGCACCTATTGCATGGAGCACTAGGTGTGGGGCATAAACAATGAATCTTGGAACACTGAAAAAATAAAATAAATTTAAAGTAAAAAAGATAAAAAAGCACAATGAGATATCACTTCACACCTGTCAAAATGGTTAAAACCAAAAACATCAGAAATAAATGTTGGCAAGGATATGGAGGAAAAGGAACCCTCATGCACTATTGGTGGGAATGTGAACTAGTGCAGCCACTGTGGAAAACAGTATGGAGTTTCCTCAAAATGTTAAAGATAGAACTATTCTATGATTCAGTATTTTCACTATCTGGTATTTACCCAAAGAAGACAAAATAAAATAAGTCAAATGATATATGCCCCTGTTTTTTCCAGCATTAATTTATTAAGTATAATAGCCAAATTATGGAAGCTGTCTACATGTCCATCAGTAGATGCATGGATTAAGAGGTACTATATATACAGAATATTACTCAGCCACAACAAAGAACAAAACAGGTTTTGGGAGCAAGGTGGTGGAGGAGTAGGAGGCTTAGATATTATGGGGTCCCAGGAGTTCAGCTAGATGGTTATCAAACCAATCGGAACACCTATAGACTCAACAGGAGATGGAAGAGAAGAGCAGCAATTCCAGGAACAGAGAAGCAACCACTTTCTAGAAGATAAGATGCGCAGAGAAGTGAATCGGAGGTGACATTTGGGAAGACAGACCTCAGTGGGAAGCCGGCTCCCGGGCAGCAGCAGAGCAGCGGAGCACAAAATTGGAACTTTTAGAGGTTTGCTTCACTGAGGGACATCGCCCCAGAGGCTAAGCGGGGGGTGGAACCCTCACTGGGAAAGTGTGGTCTTAGGACCCATGGGGTCACAGAAGGATGCGGGTGCCTGAGTGTGGCAGAGCTCCCAGGTATCAGAGCAGGGGAGCTGGTGGCAGAGACAGAGCCAAGGAGGGTGCTCTCAGCTCGGGCCTACCTTAAACTATGATTGGAGGTGTAATCAGGCCACTGGTCTCCAAGCAGGGACCCCACAAGTGGCAGATCTGGGAAGACGCCCTCTTTCCTCCATGAGGAGGGGCAGTGCAGGAGCGCACTGCAGGAATCTGCTGGGTTTGGAGACTCCAAATGGGGCCGAGCCCCAGGGATAGAAACACTCAGTCACAGGCCGGGTGAACATGGAGTGCCCTGAAGACCAGGGAGACAGGTGTGAATGGTTGCTTTTCTCTGGGGGTGCACCAAGCAGTGGGTCCTCGGACTCTCAGCTCCTCTGGCCGGAGACTGGGAGGCCATCTTCATTCCTGGCCTCCAAAGCTCTATGGAAAGCGTTCAGAGAACAAAAGCTCCCAAGAACGAACCTGAGCAGATTGTTAGCTTGGCCCCTGGCAAGGGCAGGGCACTTCCGCCTCAGACAAAGATGTTTGAGAATCAGTACAACAGGCCCCTCCCCCAGAAGGTCAGCAAGAACATCCAGCCAAGACCAAGTTCACCAATCAATGAGAACCAGGAAACTTCAGAGGAATGCGCCACTTAGAATTCATGGCTTTTCCTCCATGATTCTTTAGTCTTTCAAAGTTAAATTTAATTTTTTTCTTATTCTATTTTTAAATTTTTTCTCTTACTGTAACATTTTTAAACCATTTTATCTTATAATACTTTTTTAAAATATCTTATAAAAATTTCATTGTTTTAGTTATAGTCTATCCCTTCCTTGTATTTAAGCATATTTTTGTATACATATAAGTTTTTCTTTCTTTAAAACTTTGGGTACGGTTTCTTCTAAAGATAAAAATATATCCTAAATCTAGTGCATGGCTTTGTTCTAGTCTCCAGCCTCATCACATTCTTTCCTCCTTTTTTAACTTTTTTCAACCAACTTCTTATCAATTCCTTTTTTAGAATCTTCTTTAATTTTCATCTTTACAGTCATATTCCACCCCATCATCATGTATACCCTTATTTTTGTACATATATATGTTTTTCTTTCTTTAAAATTTTGGGAGGCAGTTTTTTCTAACAGACCAAAATACACCTAAAATCAAGTGTGTGCCTCTATTCTATTCACCATATATAGAGAGAGACAGAAAGACATAGATAGATGTAGAGGTATAAATTTTTTTTTCCTTTCTTCTCCCACTGGTTCAGGTCTCTTCTGATTTGATTAGTGTATATTCTTCTGGGGTCATTGCTACCCTTTTAGTATTTTGTTCTCTCATTCATCTATTCTTATCTGGATAAAATGACAAGGTGGAAAAACTCACCTTAAAAAAAAGAAAAAAGAACAAGAGGCAGTGCTGATGGCTTGGGACCTAATCAATAGGGACATTAGTAATATATCAGAACTTGAGTTCACAATGATGATTATCAAGGTGCTAGCTATGCTTGAAGAAAGCATGGAAGATATTAGAGAGTCCCTTTCTGGAGAAATAAAATCCCTTTCTGGAGAAATAAAAGAACTAAAATCTAACCAAGTTTGAAATTTTAAAAAAGCTATTAATGAGGTGCAATAAAAAATGGAGGCTCTTACCATGAGGATAAATGAGGCAGAAAGGAGAATTAGTGATCTAGAAAAGCAAAGGATGGAAAATAAAGAAGCTGAAGAAAAGGACAAACAAATAATGGATCATGAGGGGAGAATCCAAAAGATAAGTGATACCATAAGATGAAACAATATTAGAAAAATTGGGATCCCAGAAGAAGAAGAAAGAGAGAGGGGCAGAATATATATTGAAGCAATTTATAACAGAGAATTTCCCTAATTTGGCAAATGGAATAAGCATCAAAATCCAGAAGGCACAGAGAACGCCCCTCAAAATCAATAAAAATAGGCCCATGCCCTGTCATCTAATAATAAAACTTATAAATCTCAGTGACAAAGAGAACATCCTAAAAGCAGCTCAGGAGAAGACGTCTGAAACATACAATGGCAGAAATACTAGACTGGCAGCAGACCTACCTATATACAGAGACCTGGCAGGCCAGAAAGGACTGGTATTATATAGTCAGAGCACTAAAAAAGAAAAAAATGCAGCCAAGAATACTATATCTAGCTAGCTGTAATTGAAAATAGGAGAGCTAAAAATCTTCCAGGACAAACAAAAATTAAAAGAATTTGCAAACACCAAACCAGCCCTACAGGAAATATTGAAAGGGATCCTGTAAGCAAAGAGAGAGCCTAAAGGTAACAGACCAGAAAGGAACAGAGACAATTTACAGTAACAGTCACCTTACAGGCAATACAATGGCACTAAATTCATATCTTCAAATAGTTACCCTAAATGTAAATGGGCTAAATGCCCCAATCAAAAGACACAGAGTATCAGAGTGGATATAAAAACAAGACTCATCAATATTCTCTCTGCAAGAAACTCATTTTAGACCCAAAGACACCTCCAGATTTAAAGTGAGTGGGTGGAAAACAATTTACCATGCTAATGGACATCAGAAGAAAGCTGAGGTGGTAATCCTCATATCAGACAAATTAGATTTTAAGCCAAAGACTAGAATAAGAAATGAGGAAGGATACTATATCATACTTAAAGGGCCTGTCCAAAAAGGAGATCTAACAATTGTAAATATCTATGTCCCTAACATGGAAGCAGCCAATTATATAAACCAATTAATAACTAAATCAAAGAAACACTGAAACATTGTATTAGATAATAATACAATAATATTAGAGGACTTTAACACCCAGCTCCACACTGAAATGGACAGATCATTTAAGCAAAAGATTAACAAGGAAATAAAGGCTTTAAATGACACACTGGACCAGATGGACATCACAGATATATTCAGAACATTCCATCCCAAAACAACAGAATAAAAATTCTTCTCTAGTGCACATGCACAGAATAGATCACATCCTGGGTCACAAATCAGGTCTTAACCAGTATAAAATATTGGGATCATTCCCTGCATATTTTCAGACCACAATGTTTTTGACCCTAGAACTTAACCACAAGAGGAAAGATGGAAAGAACTCAAATACATGGAGTATAACTCAAATACATAAAGAGTATCTTACTAAACAATGAATGGGTCAACCAGGAAATTAAAGAATTAAAAAAAATTCATGGAAACAAGTGAAAATGAAAACTCAACTGTTCAAATTCTTTGGGACACAGCAAAGGTGGTCCTGAGAGGAAAGTATATAGCAATACAAGCCTTTCTCAAGAAACAAGAAAGGTCTCAAGTACATAACCTAACCCTACACCTACAGAATCTGGAGAAGAAGAGTAGAGAAAACCTAAACCCAGCAGAAGAGAAATAATAAAGATCAGAGCAGAAATCAATGAAATAGAAAGCTGAAACTAGGAGCTGGTTCTTTTAAAGAATTAACAAGATTGATAAACCCCTACCTAGCAGACTTACCAAAAGAAAAGAGAAAGGACCCAAATTAAAATCATGAATGAAAGATGAGATATCAAAACCAACACCAAAGAAATACAAACAACTATAAGAACATAGTATGAGCAACTATACACCAGCAAATTTGACAATCTGGAAGAAATGGATGCATTCCTAGAGATATATAAACTACCAAAACTGAACCAGGAAGAAATAGAAAACCTGAACAGACCCATAACCAGTAAGGATATTGAAGCAGTCATCAGAAATCTGCCAATGAACAAGAGTCAAGGGCCAGACGGCTTCCTAGAAGAATTCGACCAAACATTTAAAGAAGAATTAATACTTATTTTCCTGGAACTGTCACAAAAAATAGAAATGGAAATAAAACTTCCAAACTCATTTTATGAGGCCAGCATTACCTTGATCCCCAAACCAGAAGAAGACCCCATCAAAAAGAGAATTACAGACCAATATCCTTAATGAACATGGATGCAAAAATTCCCATCAAAATACTAGCCAATAGGATTCAACAGTGTATTAAAAGGATTATTCACCACAACCAAGTGGGATTTATTCCTGGGCTGCAAGGTTGGTTCAATATCTGCAAATCAATCAATGTGATATAGTATATTAATAAAAGAAAGAACAAGAACCATATGATACTCTCAATAGATGCTGAAAAAGCATTTGACAAAGTATAGCATCCTTTCTTGATCAAAACTCTTCACCATGTAGGGATAGAAGGTACATGCCTCGATATCATAAAAGACATCTATGAAAAACCCACAGCGAATATCATTCTCAATGGGGAAAAACTGAGAACTTTTTTCCTAAGGTCAGGAACATGGCAGGGATGTCCACTATCACCACTGCTATTCAACACAGTACTAGAAGTCCTAGCCTCAGCAATCAGACAACAAAAAGAAATAAAAGGCATCCGATTTAGCAAAGAAGAAGTCAAACTCTCATTCTTTGCAGATGATATGATACTTTATGTGGAAAACCCAAAAGACTCCACTCCAAAACTGCTAGAACTCTTATAGGAATTCATTAAAGTGTCAGGATGTTAAATTAATGCACAGGGGCACCCACATGTCTCAGTTGTTAAGCGTCTGCCTTTGGCTCAGGTCATGATCCTGGAGTTCTGGGACCAAGCCCTGCATGGGACTCCCTGCTCGGTGGAAAGCCTGCTTCTCCCTCTCCCACTCCCCCTGCTTGTGCTCCCTCTCTTGCTGTGTTTCTCTCTGTCAAATAAATAAATAAAATCTTTAAATAAAAAAATAAAATCAATGCACAAAAATCAGTTGCATTTCTATCTACCAACTGCAAGACAGAAGAAAGAGAAATTAAGGAGTCGATCCCATTTACAATTGTACCCAAAACCATAAGATACCTAGGAATAAATATAACCAAAGAGGCAAATAACCTGTACTCAGAAAACTATAAAGTACTCATGAAAGAAATTGAGGAAGACACAAAGAAATGGAAAAACATTCCATGCTCATGGATTAGAAGAACAAATATTGTGAAAATGTCTGCTACCTAAAGCAATCTACACATTTAATGCAATATCTATCAATATACCATCAATTTTTTTCAAAGAAATGGAACAAATAATCCTAAAATTTATATGGAACCAGAAAAGACCCTGAATAGCCAGAGGAATGTTGAAAAAGAAAATCAAAGGTGGCGGCATTGCAATTCCAGACTTCAGCTTTATTACAAAGCTGTCATCATCAAGACAGCATGGTACTGGCACAAAAACAGACACATAGATCAATGGAACAGAACAGAGAGCCCAGAAATGGACCCTCAACTCTATGGTCAACTCATCTTCGATAAAGCAGGAAAGAATTTCCAATGGAAAAAGGACAGTCTCTTCAACAAATAGTGTTGGACAAATTGGATAGCCACATGCAGACTGAAACTGGGCCATTTCCTTACACCACACACAAAAATAGACTCAAAATGGATGAAAGACCTCAGTTTGAGACAGCAATCCATCCAAATCCTTGAGGAGAACACAGGCAGCAACCTCTTTGACCTCAGCAGCAGCAACTTCTTCCTAGAAACATCACCAAAGGCAAGGGAAGCAAGGGCAAGAATGAACCACTGGGACTTCACCAAGATCAAAAGCTTTTGCACAGAAAAGGAGTCAACAAAACCAAAAGACAACTGATAAAATGGGAGAGGATATTTGCAAATGACAGATCAGATAAAGGGCTAGTATCCAAAATCTAGAAAGAACTTATCCAACTCAACAGCCAAAGAACAAATAATCTAGTCAAGAAATGGGCAGAAGACATGAACAGACAATTCTCTGAAGAGGACACTGAAATGGCCAACAGACACATGAAGAAGTGCTCAACATCCCTCGGCATCAAGGAAATACAAATCAAAACCATAGTGAGATAGCACCTTATACCAGTCAGAATAGCTAAAATTAACAAGTCAAGAAAGGACAAATGTTGGTAAGGATGTGGGGAAAGGGGAACCCTCTTACACTGTTGGTGGGAATGCAAGCTGGTGCAGCCACTCTGGAAAACAGTATGGAGACGCCTCGAAAAGTTAAAAATAGAGCTACTCTATGACCCAGCAATCGCACTACTGAGTATTTACCCTAAAGATACAAATGTAGTGATCTGAAGGGGCATGTGTACCTGAATGTTCATAGTAGCAATGTCCACAATAGCCAAACTATGGAAAGAACCTAGATGTCCATCAACAGATAAATGGATAAAGAAGATGTGGTGTATATATACAATCAAATATTATGCAGCCATCAAAAGGAATGAAATCCTGCCATTTGCAATGATGTGGATGGAACTGGAGTGTATTATGCTGAGAGAAATACGTCAAATAGAGAAAGACCATTATCCTATGATCTTTCTGATATGAGGAATTTGAGAGGCAGGGCAAGGGTTCATGGAGGGAAGGAAAAAAATGAAACAAGATGGGACAGGGGAGGGAGACAAACTATAAGTGACTCTTAATCTCGGGAAACAAACTGAGGGTTGCTGGGGGGAGGAATAGGGTGGCTGGGTTATGGAAAAAAATAAAAATTAAGAAAAAGAAAAAAACCAAAATATTTCCATTTGCAACAACATGGATGGATCTAGAGAGTATAATGCTAAGTAAAATAAGTGAGAGAAAGACACATAGCATATGATCTCATTCATATGTGAAATTTAAGTTACAAAACAAAGGAGCAATGGAGTAAAAAAGAGACAAACCAAAAAACAGACCCTTAACTACACAGAACAAAGTGATGATTATCAGAGGGGAGGTGGGTGGGGGTTGGGTGAAAAGGTGAAGGGGACTGGGAGTACACGTACTTGACGAGCACTTGACGAGTAACCTACGTACTGTTGAACTGGTATATTATAAATACACATGAAACTAACACAATAGTGTAAGTTCATTATATTAAGACTATGTTAAAGTAAAGACAATGCAACTGTACTGCTTAAGGAAAGCCTATAAGTTTTGGGTAGAAGGTGGCATCACTAGGGGAGGCATGGGAGGAGAAGTAGAGGCAGGAAGTGGTTTGAGCAACAGTGTGGGTGAGAGAATTGCTGCCACATGCCAGGGGTGAGGAGGCAAGGTGGAGGGGTGGTTAAGAATGACGGTGTGTTGGGGCACCTGGGTGGCTCAGTTGGTTAAGCAACTGCCTTCGGCTCAGGTTATGATCCCGGAGACCGGGGATCGAGTCTCACATTGGGCTCCCTGCTAGGCGGGAAGCCTGCTTCTCCGTCTCTCACTCCCCCTTGCTTGTGTTCCCTCTATGGGTGTGTTTCTCTCTGTCAAGTAAATAAAATCTTTAAAAAAAAAAAAAAGAATGATGGTGTGCAACGTTCAACCTTTGGCCAGGGGCATTACTGGGATTCCAATCTCATGTTGCCCCCAGTAAGGCCTGAGCAGGAGCTAGGAAGTGTGCCTACAAGCAGGACTTCCTTGCAATTCCCAGAAATCTGTGGGGGTGGACAGTGGACTTGGCCACAGTATGGGGAAGAGGAAGCAGAGCCCATTTTAATGGAATCTTCAAGGACAGAGTGAACTTGGCTGACTTTGAGGTTACATGAATTTAACAGATGATCACGCTGAGAAGTGGGACAAGTTATGAAACTGTCTTAAGGCAGCAAGTTGGTGGCAGGGCCAGAACTAGTCCACAGACCCAGACTACTTCTTCTACCATTACCCCCACGGGAACAGAAACGCAGCCCTTTGCAAAGTCACACTTGCGGCTTGTGGAGACAGAGACTTGCGTATTATGTGGGTTTTGCCAGCATGTTAGGCTGTGTTTTCACAAGCTGAGATAAAAATGGGGACATCAATGCTTGCTATGTGCCTTGCAGGCACAATGACAAGAAAAGACATCACCGAAACATCACCCCCACTTTTCTCCTAGGAGGATGACGAGCTTGCTCGCCTTGCTCACTTCTAGAAGCTCCATGGGAATGCACTGTTCTTGGTCTCACCACCCCTCACCTTTCTGCCTGGCCTAGCATCATGTGAACTCTCAGACTTTCCATGGTGGGAGCCTCAGAACTGGGCAAGTCAGTTTTTATAGAACTCTTATTAAACAAATAATAAGAACGTTCCTTCCTGCTCCACATACCCAGGTTCCAGTCAGGGATCATCAAGCACTGGGGCCCTGGAAATCCTATTGTTTAAACAGTGACCCAAATCTTCACAGTCCCTGTAGAGGGCCTTGGGCCCAAGTCAGTGATGGATGTTGGGGCTTTGGATAAATCCTTTTTACTGCCTAGACCTCAGCTTGCTGATGTGCAAAATGAGGGGAAATGGACCCCAGGCAGATTAGTGATTTCCAAAGTGAGGCCCATCAAGTTGGCAGGAGAAGCCAATGAGATCTCTCCAAAGTCTCTGACAGCTTGAGGGAATCATGTTGTCTTGGAGTGGAAGACCCTGAAGCTCTAGCTTTGGGCTGGCATTGGACCATCCCATGTTCGCTCTGTCTGCCAACCGGAAATTCACTGGGGTGGTTACATTCGTGGACAAAGAGACGAGCAAAACAAACAAATGATTAATTAGTTAAATACAGTTCAGAAAACAAAAGCTTCTAAAATAGCAGGTCTATGGAGGAAAGACCGGGGAAATATCAAAGGTGTTCGGAGCACATATAGGTGATAAAATCTTGAAGATGTAAGCAAAATAATGTGTCCTCCCAAGAAGTGAAACATTGAGAAACTGAGGGATGCTGCAAGCATAGCCCATGTAATCAATGAGCAGGATATTCAAGGAATCCTAAACACTAGCACTTACTATGTGGAGACAACCAAAGTGACACCGGGTCTCCTTTGGCCCCAAATGTGATTCCAGGCTGGTGGGGTCCTATGTGGTGGTCATCTCCTGCTGGATTCTTCCAGAGCTGACCACAGAGCCAGGGAGCAATGTGACATGCTGCTGGGACACTGGCTCTTCCCTCCCTTCTGCTTCCTGCTCAGCTACTTCCTGCCCCTCAGGGGTCTTGGTTGAGATGGTTCCAGCTGAAGACAATCCCATCCTGTTTGATGTCAAAGGGAGTCTGGCAGGTAGACGGTACTTCACTACAATGTCTGCTCCACAGGGACTGCGGGTTTTTTGTGCCTCTTTTGTCCTGTGCTATGTCCGGTCTGTGCCTGGTACATGGTAGGTTCTCAATCAATGCATGGTGATGATTGAAGGATTGAATGCAACCCAGAAAGCAGAAGCCTTGCCTGTTAGAAGACCTCCTTCTGGGTCCACAAGAGTCCTGTAGTTGGCTAGGTGGACATCTGCCTTTCCCTTGGCTCTCCCTGTCTTGCTCTCTCATGGTTCCTGACGGACTTTGATTCAGACCTAGATTTATCCAGCTGGAACCACTTTACAGTCCAACACTGCTGACTCTGGATGTTCCCATGATTTCAGTCTCATGCCTTGCACTGACACTGATCCCTAATCCTCTGGGTCTGAATTCCCGTTTTCAGTTTTATTGCCGGTATTAGTTTTCTATGTCTGATGCAACAGATCACAAATGTGGTGGTTTAACGCCACACAAATTTATTATCTGGAGGTCAGAAATCTGAAATGAGTATTAAAGGGTTAAAATCAAAGTATCAGCCAGGCTGTGTTCCTTTCTGAGGTCTGCAGGGGACAATCCCTTCCTTATCTTCCCCAGTTTTGCGAGGAAGCCAGCATTCCTGGGCCTGTGGCCATACCACTCCACGTTCTGCTTCCATCACCACTGACTCTGATCTTCCTGCATCCCTCTTCCTAGGATCCTAATCTGGGTCCACCTGGATAACCCAGGACAATGTGCACATCTCAGTGTCCTTAAATTTACCAAATCTGTAAAGTCCCAACGACTCTGGAACAATGCGTTGGCCAGTTTAGAGACAAGGATGTGGACATGTATGGGGACTGGGAGGGGGCATGAATCTGCCTACTGGCACAGAGCATCTCCTGAGCTGTCCCAACAATATGGTGGGTGTGGCATGGCCCCGAAGAGGGCTCCTATTTGGTGTCTGGTCTATCCCCTGAGCCCACAAGGATGGAAGGGATGTTGTGGCAGGGTTATTGGGTGTGACCAGAAAGACTCTTTCTGAGGTGCGCACTGGAAACCATAGTGCCATTTGCTGGATGTTGCAGTTCTAGGATATTGCTCCACAAATCTGATGACAGGCCTTGGAGTCCTAAAGAACTAAAAAAATTCTCTAAGGCCGAATACATGTAGTTGCCTTCACAGTCTTTATCTTCAGCCCCCACTGCTTGGAATTATCTTTGAACAGAAGCCACTGTGGAGAATGGCAGAGTATCTGTGGCTGGGGATGGCTGACAGAATGACATGGTATAGGGTTCCGAGCAAGGACAGGCCGACTGGCCTGCAGGGCAAGAAAATAAGGCACTCAGAGGGGTCTCAGCCTCTCCTCCACATTATTTTGCGGCAACTTACAGGTCGTCCTGCTGCAACCCTTAGCACGAGTCCTGACAGGCTTGGTCCCCAGTCCAAGCACAGGATGTGGCACTGGTCCTCTGCTGATGCTCAGGACCTAAGGCAGACCCATCTGTGTTGTGGGCTGGCCAGGAAGCCGGAGCCGTCCTGGCACGGGCATGCTGGCAGGCAAATGCTGATAGCACTTCAAAGAACCGCCTTTCCAGGTGCCGAGGGTGGCTTTTCTGATGCTCACACAGTGTCATTGTTTATTTTCGCAAGGCACCCAGCTGTTGTGCTGATGATATTTATATCAATAAGTGCTCTATTCATCTGCCGATTTTAGGAGATGCTTGCCGGCTGCATATGGCAGCCAACCCCACGGCTCTTCTAAGACTGGTGTTTTTGCATTTAGGGAAATCAGTTCTCAAAGGCTGTACCGACATCTGGGGCTGAGATATCTTCATTTACCCAAGATCCACCCTGGAAGGGGGAGCTAGAGCCTATGACCTTGTCCCCTGCTTGTTACAGGAGGTTCTTTGAAACTCCTCCTCCGTGCCTGGTTTTACAAAAAGCAATTCTGTAAAAGGTGAACAGCGAGCCTGCGTTCCCAGATTCTGCTTCACTCGGGCTCCTAGAGCAGAGTTCATGGTTTTATTTGGCAAAGGAATATGATGGCTATGCCTTCTAAGCCTGGAACTCCACAGGGGTCTTTGTTTTATGGGAACCCATTTAATTTCATGATTCTCTCGGATTCCAGTCACCTTCTCTTTGAGCCCCAAATCTTTTTGGAGTCACCTCTTCTCTCTCACTATTCAGTCTGTCAGGATATTTGGTCGAGTCTCCCTTCAGGACAAATCCAGAATCCACTCCACAGCTACCCCTGGGATGGAGCGCCATCACTGGCCACCTGGAAGGACTGCAGACTTCTCCTCCTCCTGTCCTTTCCGCTCACTCCCTTAGCAAACGCCCTTCCCTTCCTGTATCAACAGTCTATTCTCACGCAGTAGCCAGAGGGATGCTTTTTTAAAAAGTCAAAATATGTCAGTCCTCTCCTCAAAACCCGCCTGTGGCTTCCTTCTTCTCTCAGACTAAAACCTTGAGTCCTTCCTATGACCCATAAGGCCCTCCATGACCTGGCCCTGTCTTGTCGCTGGGTCACCCGCTGCAGCTGTTCCCACAGCCACTCTGTTCCCGTCACAGTAGCCTCTGTGCCATTCCTGAAACGTTCCAGGCATGAACCCACCATCAGGGCTTGGTGTGGCTTGTCCTTTCTCCCTGTGATGCTCTTCCCGGAGACGGTCACGTGGCTCGTTCTCTCCCCTCTTTCCAAAATACACTCCTCCCACATGACCTTCTCAATAGGGCCTGCCTTGATAGCTC
>PITA01023923.1:0-27209 GCA_004023965.1 Spilogale gracilis
TGCTGAGCAGAAGAATAGATATTCCATGGGCACCTGGGTGGCTCAGTGGGTTAAAGCCTCTGCCTTCGGCTCAGGTCATGATCTCAGGGTCCTGGGATCGAGGCCCACATCGGGCTTTCTGCTTAGCAGGAAGCCTGCTTCCTCCTCTCTCTCTGCCTGCCTCTCTGCCTACTTGTGATCTCTCTCTCCGTCAAAAAAAAAAAAAAAAAAAAAAAAAAAAAATATATATATATATATATATATATATATATATATATATATAATCTTTAGAAGAATAGATATTCCAGGAGAATAGGTATGTAATCAGTTTCAGTAAATTTGAGTTTGGCTCACAGTTACTGAGATTCAATATTCACTCAGTTACCACAGAGTAGATATTATGCTCAAATGTTTCAAAGATAATTATTTAATATTCATGATCATTTGTGGTATGTGTTATCCTCCATTTTTGTTTTATCAGATAAGGAAGTTGAAGCCCAGTGAGGCACAGAAACAGAATGGTTAAGTGGTCAAACAAGAATTTGAACCCGGGGCTCTGATTCTACCTGATATGCTTGGGGCACAGCACCATCCTACAAACTCATGACTTCCTAATTTTCTGACATTTTAGCCATGAGATAGCTTGGGGAGTGCTTGGATGTGTCCAGTACGTGTCCAGTCTACCCCGGCTCATGCTTGCGGAAGCTCTGTTCCCATAATCCCTCCAGGGTCCTTAAGGTCCTTAAATACGTACTGCGATCAGGGTTGCTTTACCTCCTGCTTAGACTGGAAGAAAAACAGCCTTCTAAACCTGTAATTCCATTTTCATAGCACTCTGGTGGGGAATGAAGGGGATAAAAAGAGGGCATGCAGACCCGTTTCCAAGGCTTTCAGCTGTATCCACGACGTAGTAGGCTGGGAGGAAATTCGGAGAGCTATTATAGTATGATTTTAACAAGAAGAACACCTTTTAAAGTTCATTTCTGCTGGCTTTTGACAGAAACCCATCCTGAGGTTCCCAGAGACCATTTGTGGCAGAAACCATTTGGGATTACTTTATCATGAGGTTGCACCTTCCTCCGGTGCACCTTCCCTCCTCTCTCTGTGATGTCCGCAGAACCTGGGCTGCGGGTCCCTTCAGCAGGCGTGGGCTCTGCTCTCAGTCAACACCAAGCATCTGTCATGCTATCAGTACTCATGATGTCTTCAGTAAACTATTATATTTAGAGTATCCGGATTTTAAAATACACCACCATCCTATTTTTCAGCAGGCAAGTGTGGGCAAATGTTTTCTCTATTGGTTTTTAGATATTGTTATTTTCCATTATTCGCCTTGGATCAAAGTGGCTTTTCAATTGCCACCATTTATAAACTAATTGATTACAGATGAATTTGAGGCAAAGGCTTTCCTGATTCAGGAACTGTTGATATTTTATTTGGATTAACTTTAAAATGAGGGTAATTTCAGGAGTGCTTAATACATACCAGAACTTTCTGGGTATGTACCCTGACTTCCCCTCTAGCTTCCACCAGAGAGAGGCACTTTCCCCCTGCAGTGGTTACGGGAGGTTGAACCAGATGAAACACTTACAAAATTGTCTAATATCTGCAACTATTGTATGACTCAATTTAATAACACATGTGGAACAGAGCTGGTAACAAATATTTGTTGGAGGAATGAATAGATGAAAGAGAGACATCTAGGTGTAAATTCAGCCAACTAAAATTTCAAAGGAGGTAAGAAAAAGTCACTCCTTCTCTTCACCTCTGTGTCTCATGGGCATAAAGACAGATCGATATATTTTTGCTGCTTTGACTCATTCACTAGTTTGCTTCTTGACCCCTTCAGTAATTATTTGGCATCCGTTATGCGGCAGCATTCTGCCCGCTGAGCGAGCAAGTGCAGAGAGCCCGCGGTCCTGCGGGGGAGAGGGCAGTTAGCCAATGCTGACCCTGCAGAGAGACCGTGCGTGGTGAGGTTCAGTTCAGTACGGACACCCTGAATGCACACAGGATGATATCCCAAGATGGCTTTGCGAGAAAGTGATGCCTGAGCTGTGCTCTGAGTGACCAGTGAGGAGTTCCCAGGCACAGGGGTTGATACAAAGCAAGTGTTCCAGACAGAAGCCACAGTATCCACAAAAGCCTGAAGGTGCCGCTCCCTGGTGCAGGAAGCAGAAGGCAGAGCCAGGCCAGGAGGACTGTTCTGAGGAGTTTGGACGGTATCCGGAGGGAAACGGGAGGCACTGCAAAAATATTAAGTGGGACCTGTAGCTTAGTCAGCTTTAGGTGTTAGAACGGATCATCTGGAACATCATTGGAAAATCAGTGTCTCAATTTGAAAAAAAAATGGAGTTTTGCTGGAATTAAAATTTGTAGATAATTCTGGGAAGTGTGATGTCATCTTTACATCTTTTTTTTTTTTTTTAAAGATTTTTATTTATTTGACAGAGAGAAACACAGCCAGAGAGGGAACACAAGCAGGGGGAGTGAGAGAGGGAGAAGCAGGCCTCCTGCCAAGCAGGCAGCCCGATGTGGGACTCGATCCCGGGTCTCTGGGATCATGACCTGAGCTGAAGGCAGTCGCTTAACCAACTGAGCCACCCAGGCGCCCCCATCTTTACATCTTTACTATATTGAGCTTTTCACTCACATACATCATTATCTCATCCTTCTGGGGTGTTTTCGTGTTTTCAAGGATGGTTCTTAATTTTCACCCTTCGTAGGAGAGTTGGTTCTAATGGATGTTGCTGCAAAAAGATATTTTCCTCACCAGAAATTCAGTGACAGAAATGTTTAAGTCTTGTAAAATTTCTTTGTTCTCCTTAAGAATGAGGGTGTGAGCAAAGGGATTTGGGGAGTGATCACCCTGAGTTGCTTATACATTTGTGCTGAAAATGTCAAACGTGCTCTCCTTCAACAAAAAGACCCCGCAGCACCATGTTGCAGAAGCATTCTTTGCCCAGCACACACATGAGTCCCAAATATGCATGTTTCTCCTGCCTGTCTCAGGCGTGTGGGGCTGACTGCTTGGGATGTCCTTCACTCAGACTCACAGGTTAAAGTTAAAAGACTTTTACAGAAAAGCTTTTTAAATGAAAGGCAGAAAAAATATCTCCACTGCATTCTTTTAAGATTTATTGTTTCTAGGGGCGCCTGAGTGGTTCAGTCGTTAGGCATCTGTCATAGGCGCAGGTCATGATCCCGAAGTCCTGGGATGGAGTCCCACATCTGGCTCGCTGCTCAGCGAGAAGCCTGCTTCTCTCTCTCTCACTCCCCCTGTTTGTGTTCCCTCTCTAACTGTGTTTCTATCTGTCAAAGAAATAAAATCTTTTAAAAAAAAAGATTTATTGTTTCTATTCTCTTGGAATTTTCATTTAATTATGAATGGCTTTTGTTTGCTATGGAAATATTCGAATCATGTCTCACTATGGAAGTGTGTCTGCATTAAATTAGCATCTACTTAGTAGCACCTACTAGGTAGAGAGAATGCTACAGACATGTTGACAGCATGGCCAGAGTACAGGGAAAGATGGAAGGGAAGTCACGAGGGCTCCATAATTTCGCTTGTCTTGTAATAAGGTAGCATAAGCGTGAAAATAATTCCTTTACTCAGAGCTGGTAGTTGGGTAGTTAGTCATGACTTGGAGATCATTTGACAGTCATATATTTATTTCCTCATTTTTTTCCCACAGATAATTACCCATCATGTGCCATGAGCAAGATAGTGCTGTAGAAGATTAAAAAACGAATCACAAATGAAAACTGATTTCTACAATTTTAAGGTCTGAGAGTAGAGATAAATTATAAGCATAAATGTCTCTGGCGATGGTCTCTAAGCCTTTTGATCCTTCAACACTATTAGGAAGGAATATTTGAACCTATACCCCAATAGACTATTGCGTTTATTTGTATTTGTATTTTTATTTATTTTCACTTGTTTTGTTAAATGTACATTTTAGAAGTAAGAGATACAATTTTAAAATGTTGTATTTTTTAATTCAATAAAGTACTTTAACTTAAATTATTTATTAATACCTATTTTAGCAAGAACAGTATGATTGACTATACATATATTTTTAAGTCTTGACTTAATTCTTTGCAATATGGTGATTCAGAATCTGATTTGAAGCTTATTTGATTGTCTTGATAGTTTAAAAAAGTTATCACTGTTGAAAAGTATCCTTATAAAAACATAGCTCAAAATGGAAAAATTTCATCCTGGGCTTTTGACGTACATTTTGATATACATATTTTAGTCTTAAATACTTATAAATCTTTTTTTTCTCCCTCTATTTTTATTTTTGAAATTTGCCTTTTAAATGTCAGCCTTTTCCAGTGTCAATCGTTACTGCAAACATCTGAAGATGTGGTGATTTTTACATTTTTAACAAATTAATTAAGAATTCGCTCAAATTCTTCATGAGGGAGATTTCTCAATGTTAGAACTGAGTCCAAAATTCAGTGGGCATGCAGGAAAGGAACTGTGCTAAGTATCACAGACACTAGCAACTTGTGGTGCTGTCAAGCCCTGAGCCCACAATGTGCTAGAAGTCTAGCCAGAGAAATTAGGAAAGAAAAACAAATAAGAGTACTCCACATCAGAAAGGAAGAAGCAAAACTATCTCTATCCATAGATGACATGTTTTATATACAGGAAATCCCAAAGCACTCACAAAAAAATCTTACTAGAGCTAATAAAAAAAATTTAGCAAAGTTGCTAGGAACAAGATCAGTACACAAAGGTTAGTTGTGTTTCTCTACCTTAGCAATGGCTATTTAAAAAACAATTGAAAATAGTTCCATTTAAAATACCACCCAGATAATAAAATACCCAGGGATAAATATAACAGAGGAGGTAAAAGACATACACCGAAAACTATAAAACATTTTGGGAAGAAGTGAAAGAAGACCTAAATAAGTGGAAAGATGTCCTGTGTTCATGAAGCAGAAGATTTAATATTGTGAAAGAGACTGCTCCCCCCCAAAATCTATGGAATCGATGCAATGCTATAAAAATTCCAAGGACTTTTGTTCTTATTTTTGCCAAAAGGGAAAAGCTGATCCTCAAATTCAGATGGAATTTCAAAGAGTCCCAAATAGCCAAAACAAAATAATAATAATAATAATAATAATAATAATAATAATAATAATAATAAAAGTTGGACAAGTCACACACTTAAAATTTCAAAACTTATTATAAAACTATAGTAATAAAAACAGCATTATAGGGCTCCTGGGTGGCTCAGTTTTTAAGCGTCTGCCTTCAGCTCAGGTCAGGATCCTGGAGTCCCTAGATCGAGTGTCTCATCGGGCTTCCTGCTCTGCGGGAAGCCTGTTTCTCCCTCTCTCACTCCCCTTGCTTGTATTCCCTCTCTAGCTGTGTTTCTCTCTGTCAAATAAATCAAATCTTTAAAACAAAAACCAAAAAACCCCAAAAACCCAGCATTGTAGTGGCATAAGGATAGACATAGAGACCAATGGAACAGAATTGAGACCCCAGAAAAAGCTCAAACATTTATGGTGAAGTGATTTTCAGCAAGGATACCAAGATCTTTCAATGGGAAAAATAATCTCTTAAATAAACAGTGTTGGGGCACTAGATAACCATTGGCGAAAGAATGAAGTTGGATCTGTACTTCTCTCCATATACAAAAATAAACTGAAAGTGGGTCAATGGCCTAAATATAAGAACTAAAACCATTAATAGGTACAAATACAATTAATAAAAGAAAAAAATGGGGTAAATCTTCATGACCTCTGATTTGACAATGGGTTCTTGGATTTAACATCAAAAACATCAGCAATGAAAGAAAAATAGACAAATTGGACTTCATAAAAATTGAAAACTTTTATGCATCAAAGAACATCATCAAGAAAGTGAAAAGGCAACCTACAGAATGAAAGTAATCACAAATCACAAATCTAATATAAAGGTTTAGTATCCATAATGTATAAAAAACCCTCTTATAGCTCAACAGCAAGAAGACAGATGCCTTCAGATGAACAGAAACAGCTTGAACAGACATTTCTCCAAAGAATATACACAAATATCCAACAAGAACATGGAAAGATGTTCAACGATGTTGGCACTAAGGAAATGCAAATTAAAACTGCACTGAGGACTGCTTCACCAGGATCGTTATTAGAAAACAAACAAAAAATAAAACATCACACACAACAGAAAATAACAAATGTTGACAAGCATGTGGAAAAATAGGAACTCTTGCTGGGAGAGTGTAAAATGGTTGATCCCCTCTGGAAAATAGCTTAGTGGTTCCTCAAAAAGTTGAACATAAGAGTGCCTGGGTGGCTCAGCTGGTTAAACGTCCACCTCTTGATTTCAGCTCTGGTCATGATCTCAGGGTCTTGAGATTGAGCCTGGCTCAGTGCTGGGTGTGGATCCTGCTTAAGATTCTGTCTTCCTATCCCTCTGCCCCTCCCCCAGTTCAAGATTTCTCTCTCTCTCAAAAAAAAAAAAAAAAAGTTGAACATAGAATTACTGTATGACCCTGCAATTCTTTTTTTTTAAATTTCTTTATTTTTATTAATTTTTGTTTTTTTCCACAGCCCAGCCCCCCATCCCTCCCCTGCACCTCAGTTTCTTTCCTGAGATTAAGAGTGTTTTATGGTTTGTCTCCCTCCCTGGTCCCATCTTCATTTTTTTCCCCTTTCTACCCCCCACGGCCCCCCAACCCTGCCTTTAAAATTCCTCAGATCAGAGAGATGATGTGATAATTGTCTTTCTCTGCTTGACTTATTTCACTCAGCATAATACCCTTCAGTTCCATCCATGTCATTGCAAATGGCAGGATTTCATTCCTTTTGATGACTGCATAGTATTCCATTGCGTGTGTATATATGTGTGTGTGTAGATTTAAGATATATCCCTTCAGCAAATTTCAAGTATGCAATACAATATTGTTAACTATGCTTGCCATGGTGTACATTAGATCTCTAGAACTCATTCATCTTGCATAACTAAAACTTTGTATCCTTTGACCAATGTCTTCTCATTCTCACCCCCCCCCCCCACACACACACCATCTCTGCTAACTAACATTCTGTTTTCTGCTTCTATGACTGGCTGTTTTAGAGTCCTTGTGTAAGTAAAATTATGCAATATCTGTCTTTCTGTGCATGGATTATTTCACCCTGTATAACATTCTCTAATTTCATCTATGCTGTTGTAAATGGCAAAAGTTCCTCCCTTTTTGGGGCGCCTGAGTGGCTCAGTAATTAAGCGTCTGCCTTTAGCTCAGTTCATGATCTTGGGGTCCTGGGATCGAGCCCCACATGGGGCTCCCTGCTCTGTAGGAAGCTGCTTCTTCCTCTCTTGCTCCCTGCCCCTGTGCATGTACCCTCTCTGGCTGTGTTTCTTTCTAATAAATAAAATCTTAAAAAAAAAGTTCCTCACTTTTTAAGACTAAATAATATTCCACTGTGTGTGTGTGTGTGTGTGTGTGTGTGTGTGTGTGTGTGTGTACTTTTTCCTTTATCCGTTTATTTGTTGATAGACTCTTAGGTTATATCTGTATTTTGGCCATTGTGAATAATGTTGCAATAAACATGGGAGTGCAGATATCTCTCAGACATAACTTATTTCATTTCCTTTGGTTATATACTCAGAAGTAGGGTTGCTGGATCATATGGTAGTTCTATTTTTAATTTCCTAAGGAACCTCCATACTGTTTTCCATAGTTGCAGCATCAGTGTGCATTCCCACCAACAGTGTATAATGGCTCCTTTTCCTCCACATCCTTGCCGGCATTTGTTATCTTTTGTCTTTTTGATACTAGTCATCCTAATACTTGTGAGGTAATATCTCCTGCGGTTTTGATTTTGCATTTTCCTGAAGATTAGCAAAAACTGATTATCGGAAGAGTTAAACATTCCTAGAAAAAAACTGTGTAAGAATCATCAGCTCTAGATGTATTATAATTTATAATTAAAACTAATTAATCAGTATTTTCACAAACTATAAAATGCTTTTGATAGCTCTAGTCACAGTTGCATCAGTAGAAAGATCGTTCTGAAAAATCAAAATGATCAAATATCATTTTTGATTTTGCATTTGCCAATAAGTTATATAAATTAAAAATTATAATTATATAAATTAAAAATGAAGTTAAAATGAAGTATAAATTATGATGACCTAATCAGAAGAACAAGGCATAAAAATGTTATGATCAATGAAGAGATCACATTAATAATTATTTATTCTATTACATAAAACTGGAACTTTGAAATTTTTCATTGCAATTTATAAGTTTATGTCATTAGTCATGTGTCACTATTATTGGGGACTTGATGCTGTATTAAATTCTTGGGTGAAAGAAAGGGGAAGAATTTGGTTACAACCAATTCTTTATTTTCAAAACATTCTTTACAGTTTCCTTTTTTCCTATATCTTGTCTTATTTCCTCTTCACAATGACCATATGAAGACATTTTTCTAATTTTAAGTTACAAAGTGAATGTTCCAAGAAGTCAGATTAGATGCTTAATTTAGTTGAATTTTTTTTTCTCCTGATACCCAAGGCCCCTCCTGGGCCCTCTAGCAGGATTTTCCCTTTAGATCATTGCCAAAGGCACCAATATATTTGGTTCAATATATTTGCTCTTTGCCCTTTAAGAAAACAGTCTCCTGGAAACCAGGCTACTTATTTTAGCCTTCAGAACCCCAGAATGAAAGGAAACAGGCTCTCTATGATAAAGATCTTTCATGAGATGCTCCCCTTTTAGCATTTAACCTTGCCTTCCAGCATTTCCTGTCACTCCTCTGTTATGTATCTTTGCCAATTAAGGAAGGGTTTTTTTCAGTGTTTCCCTTTCTTCACTTTTGCTATTTATTCTCCATTTGTAAACCATCTAAAAGTTTGTACTTGCGGCCAACATTAGGCTTTCTGTAACTTTTGACATGATTCATGCCTTGAGTCAATTTCAGTGTCATTCCTCATAGGAAAATAAACAAACAGTTATGGTAATACAGTTCAGAGTCACCAAACTGAGGTGGAGGATCTGGGGGGTGTCCAGCTGGCCTGGACCAGTCGCCAGCAGTCGCCGTGGGCTGTCAAAGCAAGCCCTGACTCTTCTGGGCCTTCTGGCCCAGATAGTGGAGACTTCTGAGAACCCAGGAAACCACTACCTACCCAATGAGGATTTGTCTAACTACCAACTTACACTTGACATTTATGGCACAAATGACCAAGAGCAGAGGTCGTCCCAGCAAATGCCTCGAGAACATAGTAAGTTCTTTCTCTTCTTATCCATTAAACTATAATTGGCGAACATCTCCACTGACAAAGGTCTTAAAATGAAGTGGCTATAAAAGTTAAAAGTTGGCTCCTCCAACCTGGTTTCCTGCATATGACTAGAGCCCTACAGTATTAAGACAATGATCTTGCTGTCATAGTGACATCCATCCATCCACCCCCATTTTTGAGGATGTTAATGTTGGAGGAGAGGAGGACTCGCTGGTATAGCCTCCTTAAATCACTGCAGGTGTGTTTCATTACAGGACAACATTCATTGATGTTGTCCAGACAGATTGTACTAGTGGCAAACAAGATTTGGGATTATTAATGGTCACAGATATTTGTCTAGTGCTTGATGAATGTGGAATAATTTCCAGACCACATTTTATGTGGTTTTCCCAACATTAGTGTGGGCCAATAGGACATCTTGGTGCAGGAGCTGGGCATGAGATTTGGCTTCAGAAGTGTAGTCCTGGCTCCTACCTCAATCTCTATCATTCCTATTTTTGTTATCTTAGAAAAATGATTTTTCCTTGCAAAGTCTCTGTCGCTAACCTGGTGAATTGCCATATTTCATATAGTTTTTGAGAAAATTGAATGGGACAAATGCATTGACCATGTTTGTCCTTTGCCCAGAAATCTGCTGTTGAGGAAGTCAGGGCATAATAGAAGTCAGAATGGAAATCAGAATGTTGCTCTTGGATCTAGAGCTCTTCCTCAGCCCTGCCTCAGAAAACCACTCTGAGACGCAGCGGCTACAATGGGGTCTCTGGGCACAGTGATGGCCAAGTTGGGATCTTAGTAGAGCAGTGGCTCAGCATAGCCAATTTTTGTCTCCCAGGGGACAGATCATAAAAGCCATGGCTGCTGGCATCTGTAGGGGGAAGCAAAGAAGGAGGCATTGTGACATTTCTGCAGAGAGGAAATGAAGCATCAAATGCATTTCAAGATAGTGTGAGGTCAACTCTAATAGTGATAGAAGAACTTGAAGCTTCACACTAAGATGTCAGTTAAGAAAAAGAGATCACCACGCACACAGGGCTCTGAGTGATAAGAATGTTTTTCTTTGGGCAAAATGACTGAGCAGAAAAATTGCAAAATTTAGGGTCAGCCTTAAGCAAATTCAAGGGCTTCACCTTCTGTGTCCAGACCAGTTTTTTTCTTTTTCTTATTTTAAAAGATACATTTTTATATACAAATAGAAGTATTTCTATATGTTTGTGTCTCAGGACCCTGGAATATATTGTTTTATTATTCAATTATTCTCTAATAATTTTTATTTTTTTCATGTTATTATCAATAAGCTCCAAGTAATTTTGTAAATTCTATTTGTTTCCTACATTCTATTTGCCACATTTTTTTCCTATTAGGAAAATTTTTTCTTGCTTTCCTTTAGATTTTAAGTATTTTTTCTAGATTATTATTTTTATCCTCTTTTCTATTGATTTGGAAACTAAGCAATCTACTTTTTCTTACTGATTACAGTCTAAAAATTATAAAGGGTTGATTAAATGGGCAGACTATAAAGTTAATTAGTAGCCTTATATTTCTCCAAAACAACAAAAAAAACTCTTATTTTTAAAATTTCCATTATTCCCCTTCTGAATACAATTGTTAGCAGTGTTTTGATTTCTCTTCTTCCCTTTTTTTTTTAGCCGTATGAATTAGGTACTTTTTTGTTTTTGTTTTTTTTTCCATCGTAATCAGCTTAGATGTACCTACACTATCTTCTCTAATCATTTCTGTGTCTTTTTCAGACCTTCTTTCTGACATTTTTTTTTTCTTTCTGGAGAATACTTTTGAAATTATTTAATGCATGTCTGTGGGTTATAAAGATTATTAGGCTTACGCATATTACATTTTTAAAATTTGCTCTTTTTCTCAAAAGGTATTTTGCTGGTAGTTAATATCTTTTACCATCAGTTTTGATTTCTATTATTGGTAGTGAGTTACTGTCAGGACAGTCACTCTTCCTCCTACAGGATATGTATCCTTTCTTTCTGATACCTTTAATTTCTTTTTTTTGTCCCCAGAGGCTTTTAGTTCTACTAAAATGTATCTAGATGATAAGATTGCTTCTTTAAATTTATCTTTCTTGAAGTATTTTGATCTTCTGAATTTGAAGACTCAGTTTTTCATCAGTCCTAAAAAATTTAAGTTACTATGATTCTAAGTTTTGACTCTTCTCTTTTTCTTAATTAAAAAAAAAAAAACTTTTTGGAACTCTGATTAATGTTGGATCTCCTCATTCTGTGTCTTTCACCATTTATTTCATGACTTCTGTCTGTCTTGCGTGATGCGTTATGGACAATTACTGGTGATCAGTCTTCAGCTTGTTAAATCTGCTGGCCAACTTACTTTGATTTATTATAGGGTTAATTTCTAGATAATTTATTTGGCTATTTTTCAAAACTACTTCGTCATTTTTTAAAATTGTCTCTGAATTCTATCTTTGATTCCTTTTTATTTTAGCATATCTGTGTATATTTATACTCATATGAATCTTTGTGTCTGAATTCTTTGCATAATTTCCTATAATATACTATTGGCCTCTTTGGCTGACTTTCACCATGGTGTCCAGTTCCCTTGTGTTTACGTGTGCATGTATTGTTCCTACTGTTTTTACTATTCCCTGAAATGTTATCTGTTCAACTTATTTGAAATTGGTTTGAGTTCCCCAATTACTCCAGGAAATGTCTGCTTTTGTTTGGACCAGAAGCCTAAGTACATTACCTATAACAATCACATAAAATTCCTGGCTTGGACCTTTTTGGAATACATAGGTATTTCAGACCCAGAAGATACTTGAGGTCCAACTGTTGGTTAATAATTCCCTGGGACTATTTCTTCCTTTTTCTCCACATCCCTCTCCAACCTCCCGCACCCCACCAAGCATTCAAAACCCAAGGTGGATAGACAGGTTTCGTTGTACTCTTCATTGTAGGGTTATTTTTCTCTCCTATTTTTTTTGATTAAGGGTGTGTTTATTGGTATCCTGGCTTCATGCAGGAGTCTTCAGTCCAGACTCATTCCTTGTGCAGGTCCTTGGCATTGCCTCAGTCCCCTGGGGCCTATTTAGTTGTGGGTGCTCTAACACAGAATCCCCCAGGGGGAGCTAATGTTTTACTTCTTATCTTTGGATTCAGGTTCTACTTGGCACTTGGCCCCTAAGTTTTTTATTTAGAATCTTTTCAGATTAGACATCCCTTTAAGTTATATATATAAAATTATATAAGTAACATACACATAAACATACTCTAATTATATAATATGTACCACAAAGAAATACATAATTTATAATAACAAATATATAATAAACATTCATGATACATGCTCAACCATTTTGTTTTGTTGAACCTAATTTTCTACTTTTGCTTTCTTAAAACTTTTGCAAAATTCCTTTCTTCTTTCCTGCCTTCATCCAAAGAAGTTTGTGTCTAACTACAGTGTCTACCTATTTCCTCATGCATTCATGGATTTAGTAAACTCCGACTGTCTCTTACTATGAATCAAGCCCTGAGTTTGACATTTGTGACCCAAAGATGTACAAGGTTTGGTTTCTGTTGGCAAAGAACTCGCAGTCCACAGAGGGAGATAGACTAGTAATCTGATGGTAACCCAGAGTGTGCTAGTCAGGTTAACACTGGTTAATGGAAGTGCAGTGGAATGGGCCCTAACCCAGACTGGAGAGGGAGAATTTGTTCAGCCTTCTAGAAGACACGAAGCCTGATATGTCTTATGAGGTAAGAAGAAAGAGAGGAGGACTTTGCGGGCCGCATACGGTTACTGACCATCTAAATCTGTCTGACATTTTTTCTGGCACTGTGCTTTGGTCATTATTTTCTCCCTATATGATTTTTATGCTCGGTACACATTTTGAAATTCTTATAATACATTAAGGTTAGGGGATAATGTTTCCTCTTCGAAGCCCACCCCAGAGCTCAGTAAAAATCATTTCCCCAGTTTGTCCTCTATGCTTCCCATCATGTGGCTCCTAACTCACTCAGGGAAACTCTCAGACTGTTAGTGACTTACAAGAGGGATGTGGCCTTCTGAAGAGCAAAGTACTCACATTACTCTCCTGTGTAAGCTCCCGGCCTTGAACTTTCACTTTTACTGTCTCACATCTCTGCTTCATTAAGTTAGAAAATAACAAGATCAAATGATTTTAAACACAACAGGATGCAGCTGGGTTAGACACACAGTAGGACTGCTTGATAAGCATGGTTGTTAAAGGAGGGAGAAGTCAAAAATGGGCAGCATGAAATAGCAGTAGGTAGGCTGTGCTGAGTGTCTTCCCTGATTCCGACCCACTGTGTGATCTTGTAACTCAAACTTCGACTGTAGACTTGCCAATACCTTGGAACTGGATTGCTTGGAGAGACAGTGGAGAATGGGGCAGGGAATTCGTAGATTTCTGGCTTGGCTATTGGCTCTGTTTTCTGAGTGAGATCTGGCCTAGACGTGGTGTGGCATGGAGAGAGTGAGTAAGATTGAGACATGTCCATGAAATCTGCAGGTAGAAATGAGTAGTAGACAGTTGAATAGATAGATCTGAAGTATGTGTTTTCTGGTTAGGAGATACAAAATCAGAAAGGAGTAAGTTCAAATTTGCCTAATCCATTTTTTTCATGACCATCAACTTCATCTGCTAATTTTTAGCTTTCAAAGGAAAGACCCCAAATATTTTACTATCACCCCATCTGGAATATACGCCAATTAGTTCTAAATTTTCCCTGTTGTTTTTGTTGTTATTTTTGAACATGGGACATGAGGGAAGAAGACATGAGCTCGTGTGTCCATAATTTCCTGGCCAACACGGCTGTATTGCCCAGGTCATGAGGCTGCCCCTCTCTATTTATAAAAGAAGAGGAATAAATTACCTCTCACATGACATTTTCATCTAAATTCTTCTGATTCTCAATAAAATTAGGATTAAAGTTAAGAATAGAACCTTCTCTAGAACTTTCTTTGACTCTTACCTATGTCAGTAAAATCAAAAACACTGTTGGAGCCGCCCAGCCCCACAGTAACTGTCCTGGTCCAGATCACAGAAGCAAAGAAGAGAATTGGCAAAAGAAGCAAATAATCTAAATGTGGGATCATAGATCAGTTTTTTGTCACTTTATTTTTCCTTTTATGTAACAAACAAATAACAACCATAGCAAAATTCTAATAAGTTAAAACAGAATGATTAAAAGGATTGCATTTAAATCTTCATAAACCAGGTGCCTGGGTGGCTCAGTTGGTTGAGCGGCTACCTTTGGCTGGGGTCATGATCCCAGGGTCCTGGGATGGAGCCCTGCATTGGGCTCCCTGCTCAGTGGAGAGTCTGCTTCTCTCTCTCCCTCCCCGCTCTTGCCTTCTCAAAGAAATAAGTACATTTTTTTTAAAAAAGTCTTCATAAACAAGGTTTCTCTTTGTCACAATGCTCCAGGGTCTGCAGTTTAGTACAACAATGACATACAAGAGAACACACAGTTAGCCTATAATAACAGAGCTATATATTTGATCTTCTGGGAGGAACTGGTTGGTCTCATCTTACTTTAATGTAATTCTTTTCTTTTTCTTTTTTGTTTAAGGCTCTCTCCTCTGGTAGGTGACCTAAGACTGAAGCCTGATCTACTTCATCTTTGTGCCTTCCATTTCTGATGGCATGTTTGATAGTCAGATGGCATTTGTTGATTGAATGAAAGATAGTATTATACTGGAATTGTTTAGTACAAGATCTATAAACTGCAAGTGGTTTTAAAAAAAAAAGGCATTAGAAAGTGAACTTCTACTTCTAATTTATAGGTTTTTCTTTCAGAGTAAATCCCTTAAAAGCTATTATAGCACAGTATGGGCCCTTAGGGAACAAAGCCCAATAATATTTATAAATAAATTGAGGGTAATCTTAGGTAAAGGAAAAGGAGCTATTCTATACTACTTTTGGGAAGTAGGGGGATTGACTTATTATTTCCATAACCAACATTTTTTAATTTAATGAAACCATAAACAGTGGGGATGAGAGTCTCAAATCAAGGAAAGAGCAAATAGTGGGCGATGTGATGCAAATGTATAATCAGGGCTGAGTTGAGGGTTGGGTTGCCCAAGAAACACGTTTACTGCTTTGAATCGGCAAATCAAGAATGTAACTTAGGGTAGACATGAGTCATCAGGTGATAGGAACCCTTGTGTTTCCCATAGCTTTAATGATCTGAAATTATGAGAGAGTCTTGATCGGCTGGGCCCTGGCTTATTTGGTGATGTAGACACAATGAGCCATAAGAACCTGTCGCTGTGTAGCAAACGTGCTGAGTTCATGCACCCGCTCATTTAGTACCAGAACAATCACTCTGGGCCCTGTTTTATGCATAGGACTTATAACTATGACTGGAATCCAGCCTCTCCATACAGAGCTTGGGGGAAGACAAGAGGAGTAAATGGATCATTAAAAAAGGATGTTCTAAATGCTGTGATAAATATAAGCACAGGGCACTATGGGAGGGAAAGTATTTAGTAGAAACTGAGGGGAGGAAGGAGGGGTCCAGGAAGGCTTCTCAGAGGAAGTGACAATTGAACTGAGATCTGAAGGATGTCTGCCAGCAACTAAGAAAAGGCAGGTGGGCGGATTCAAGTAATGAGAACGACATGTGCTAGAAAGTACAAGTGTGGGAGCCTGGTAAAGTCAGGAACTGCTAGAAGTTTTGAATGTCTGGTAACTAAGCTGTAGGTGAGGAGCCAGAAAAGATCAAGCTGGAAAGGGGAGAGGGCAAACCACAAAGGAACGTGAGATCCCATGAAAGGTTTGCATCCCTCATGCATTTGGCTGGCACTGGTAGCTGAAGGCAGGGAAGGGATGTGACCAGGAGTCACAGCTTGTGGGGCAGGGAGGGGACCGAAGTAGAGCAGAAAGAAAGGAAAGGAAGTCCATTCGAAGACTGCTATAATGAAGTTAGTAAGAGATAATGGCATTATGAACGACTTGGAGGCAGTGAGGATGGAGAGAAGTGGAAAGGATCTGAGAAAGATCAGAATAGAAGCCACAGGACCTCCTAGGTGACAGGAAATAAGGGACAAAAGAGAAGGACGAGCCCAGGATACACCCTGGTTTCCAGGTAGGCTTCTCAACGGATACGTCACCTATCATCATGAGACACAGGAGGAAGAAGAGGCTCAGGAACTAATGGGAGTTTAGATGAGGTGAAATATAAGTAGCTTCAGGACATCCAAGTGGGGAGATGTTTTCCAGGTAGCTGAACGTCAGGCAAGATATTTGGGCTAGAATGATGGCGTTGAGAGCTATTGTAGTATAATAACCAATTATAGCGCTGGGAATGGATGAAATTTCACAGAGAACGAAAGAGGTAAGAGAGAAACCATGAAATGAATTGACATTAAAAGGATGATGTAAAGTACAGGAGATGCCCAAGGAGCATATATGGAGGTGGGAAGAAAGCGAGAGAGACAAGTGCTGAAGGTGAGGGAAAAAGGCCTTTTTTTTTTTTTTTAAAGATTTTATTTATTTATTTGACAGAGAGAGACAGTGAGAGAGGGAACAGGAGCAGGGGGAGTGAGAGAAGCAGGCTTCCCCCTGAGCAGGGAGCCTGATGTGAGGCTTCATCCCGGGACTCGGGATCACACCCTGAGCCAAAGGCAGTCGCTTAACGACTGAGCCACCCAGGCGCCCCAAGATTAAAACATGTTTTGGAAAGGAGGTGAACAGGGTGGGAATGATGAGGAGGACCAGGGTCTAGAGAGTGTCCAGTGGCTTGAGTAACGCAGACATCAGCAGTGACCATGGGTGAAAGTCATCTCAGTGTACTGGTCGAGAGGAAGCCAGGTAACTGGAGGTGAGTGCAGAGAGGGGCCCGGGGTCTTCGTGTCTCCCCAGAAACACTGTCTTGGCTGTCCATCAATGAAAAATAAATAAGTATCCCTGAACCTGTCTTCTTCTTTTTTTTTTTTTTTCAAATCCTTTAATCATTAATATAGCCCCACTCCGCCTTTTAAACCATTACTATGCCTAGAGAGAGGATCTATTAATTAAAAGTATAGGTTTGAATGGCCTGATTGCAGCGGATGCCTAGCCCCGCGTTTTAATCTTTGCTTTCCAGAATACCAATGCTATTTTGCTCAGCTCTCTTCATTTCCCTGTATTTCAATTTCTTCACTTGTCAGTCAGGAATAGTAATATGTACCTTACAGATGTGTTGAGAGAATTACGAGTGTATGTGTGTGGACATCTGGCCCGGGTTTGGGTGAAATGTGGGGAAGTGGCGTACCGAAGGCAACACGGGTAATTGGTTAGAGTGCTAGGCCTGGACCCAGGTCTCCTTATTCCAACATCCAGGCTCATCCTTAACATCAAAAGTCTGTGACAAAGATGGAAATGTGACCATGCCTTCTCCCTCTCGTTGTTCTCTCCATGCTCTGCCGATTTCCCTAGATCAAAAAGAATAATCTGACTTGTAAGAGTTTATGTGTGTTACAAACTATAATATACAAGGCAAAAGTGCAATATGATTATTAAGAAATAGGATTATTTTGTCAAATTTCAAATTTAGGCTTTCTTATTGTTGGTGTTTTTGCTGATGGGGGTGAGTTAGAGAGGGACGGGGTGCTGCCTTTCAACATTTAAGCGTCTGCCGTCCATGGTAAACTTTGCTTGCACCTGCCTGGAAACCCTCAGCTCCTCCAGCTATAACCTGGAGATTAAAATACTTGCCTTGCAAGATTATTAAAACCCCAAGATGAAATAATAATCCTGAAACCAAACCTCAAAGGTAAGTATCCATGTCAATCTTTGTGTCTTCATTTCCTGGTGTTGAAGGAGACTTGAGCAAAGTAAGCAAATGTGGTTTTAAAATAAACAAACTGAATGGAAAACAGAATCTCTTTCCAAAAAGAAAATGTTAAAACACCTGAATGAGCTGAATCACGGAGCTCTTGATGCTGACTTTGTAGTGAGGAGTGATTTAGCTCATCCTCCTCCAGAGAAAACAGCATCTGAACCTGAGAAACAGCAGGTAGGGTGATGGAGGGGCCACTGAGGGAATGTGAGTTGGACAGGATAAAGGCTGACAACACAGGGAAGCTGCCCACTCAGGAGTGTCCTCAGATGTTGCAGGACTCGAGGTGTCCCATAGAGCATGGGCGAAATGTGGTGAGGCTGAGCAGTGCCAGGAGGGAAGGAAGTAGGTCTCTGCGGTGCCTGCAGAGACAGCGGGAAGCCACCTTCAAGAGCGACACCTTCCAGCCCATAAGGATCAGTGTGTCACCTACTGTGGCAGCTGGTGTTCCTCACACGGGGCGAGCTTCATCCTCTGGGAAGACCACCTCAAGAAAGGCCGCAGGCAAAGGCTTCAGGGACCTCGACAGGCTCTGGGGGTCTCATGCAGGGCAGTGGCTTGCAGATAGAGCCTTCGTTCCTGGCATTGTTCCTTCAATTTTAGCCTCTGGGTTTATGTTTCCTGGGAACATCCTACATTGTCCTCCCTCAGCCCCAAAGAATCTTATGGATGGATCCTTTCCTAGAGGTAGCTCTGAGCAAATATTCACAAACTAAGTGGACAACCCTTGCCTTTCTCTGTAGGTAGAAACTGAAACCCTGTAAACAGATTATAGTCCAGATTACAGGAATGTGGTGAGGAGGAAAGAATGATGCCAGAAAGACAGACTTTATTTATTTGCTTAACAAGTATTTATAAATGCCTGTTGTGTACCAGGAAGCTGGAGATGTGATGATCCTGACCTTATGGAGATAATAAATGACCGGAAGATTAGGCGTTGATCAAATCATCATGCTCAGTGAGCATAGAATGATACACTGACATAAGTGTTACGAAGGAGAGGGGCACAGTTTTATGAGAACATGTGACAAAGGACCTGGCCTGGACTGGGGCCAAGTAGGATGTCCTTCAAAATGAGCATGTTGGGAGAAATGTTCCAGGAGGGAGACAAGTGTGCATATAGTTGCCGGGGTTGGAGAGATGGTGGCATTCTTGAGGAGCCTCAAAGATGGCCGCACAGGAGTCTCTTCTCCCCCGAGTGCAAACCGTGCTGTGGTTGGGTAGGTACTGGGGAGTGCTGCAAGATGAGGCTCAGGTGTGGATCACACAAGGCCATGCATGTTGTGCTGAGAACTTGGTCTTGATCGGAATGCAATGAGTTTCCAGAGAAACATAACCAGCAGAACCCCTACATATATTTTCCAAGAAGTCTGCACATCACAAACTGAAAACCCAGGGTCACTGATGCTCTGAAACCAGTCTAACTCCAAGTCCAAAGTCAGGGGAAGATGGATGTGCTCACCTGAGGATAATCAGGCAGAGAAAAAGAGTTCTTTCTTACTCAGCCTTTTTTCCTATTGAGACTCTCAACAGATTGGATAAGGCTCATTCCCACTGCAGAAGGAGATGTGCTTTTTACCCAGTCTACTGATTCAAATGCTAATCTCATCCAAAAACACCCTCCCAGACACTTCCAGAGATAATGCTCACCAAATATGTGGGTACCTGCGGCCCAGCCAAGGTGATGCACACCAGCACACCTGGTCCCTCCATTTACTGGCTTTGTGATGTTATGAATAGGTCACTAACCCCTTGATGCTTTGCTTTTCACATTTGTTAAATGCATGTGGTCATGTGAATCTCACAGGAGACACACACAAGACTTGGGAGTGCCATGAAGATGAAACTGGAGGGTATTAGGCTGAGCGAAATAAGTCAAACAGAGAAAGACAGTTATCATATGGTCTCATTCATATGTGGAATATAAGAAACAGTGCAATGGATCATGGGTAAGGGAGAATTGAAGGGGAAGTCATTCGACAGGGAGAAAAACTATAAGACACTCTTAACTCTAGGAAACAAACTGAGGTTGACTGCTGGAGGGGAGATGGGTTGGGGAATGTGGTCATGGGGTCATGGGCATTAAGGAGGGCAAGTGATATAATGAGCGCTGTCTGTTATATGCAACTAATCAATTATGGAACCCTACAACTGAAACTAATGATGTGCAATATGTTGGCTAATTGAATTTAAATTAAAATTTTTAAAAATGAAATAATGATGACAATGAAGAGAATAATATTCACAGCTAAGGTTTATTGGGTACTTTTTGTGCTTTGGTTCTCCTAACAGCTTTATCAGGTTACACTATCCTTGCCCATGTCGTTTTACAGAGGTAAGGCTGTACTTAATATAATAGTTTGTTCAAACCATTTTTTTAAAGTCATGTAACATTTTTTCCAATGCGGTTTATTTTAAGGATTTTATTTACATATTTGAGAGAGAGAGAGAGAGCAAACATGCACGCGTGTGTGCACTCATGAGTGATGCGTGGAGGGGTGTTATAGGGGGTGGGAGAGGGACGAGCGGACTCCACACTGGATGTGGGACTCGATACGATGACACTGAGATCACAACTAGAGTGGAAACCAAGAGTTGGACTCTCAACCGGCTGAGCCACCCAGGCGCCGCTCCAATGACGTCTTAGCCAGTAGTCTGAATTACCACACAAATACCAATAGAGATGGTCAGGTTGAAGGAGGTCTAAGAAGTGGTGTCCTCGAGTTTCAGAGTCCCTTCCTCCCTATGTGGCTATGAAGCACAGCCTGAGCCCCGGAGGTGATGACTCCATCTCGCTTCTGTCCTAAAGGCAAAAGCAAATTTCCCCGAATCTCATATGAAAAAGGGGTTTAACTCAGAATATTGTTACATTCCCTAAAAAGCCCAGCAGTTTTAGGGAATTTCTTGAGTTCTCTGTTTCAGACTTTTTTTCTTGCAGGGTTGTCGTAGAGCTGCAGTTGGACCCTAATCACACAGAAGTAAATCACACAGAAAGTTGAGTAGAGAGGGTGACGGTGAAATGTTAGGCTGTTTTACTATGACAGTTGCTGTTTCCTGATCTAACAAACCGCGTATGGCCGTGTCTACAGTCTAACTGCAGCGTTTGGAAGTTGCTCACAAGAGACTGAGAGCAGCCGAAGAATTCTGGAATCACGTTTAAGTTCTTGGCCTCCTGGTTTTCTTAGAGGATGGTCTCTGTACTTAATTCTTGTTTTTCATTATCCTGCGTTTACTCATATTCTCTTCATCTTGTGCAGTTAACATCAATTTGCAATTTCCCATAGCAAAAAAGATGACACATTTTCTGTGAAATAGTCACTTCATTGTTTCAGAATTCTTTCCCAGCTAGAACTGGATAAAAACTCTTCCCAAGCACTGGTCATCCCCTTCCAGGGATCCTGGGACCCTGTTTGTGTTGGATTTACTTTCAGATAATTATTAAAACCATATAGTCATTTATTTATTCATTTCCTTTTACTGAATTACAAATTAAGTCAAATAAAGGACAAGGCCTCTGGGGAGCTAAAAATAATAAAATACCCTACTCTTAGATGGCTCAGGCTCTAACAAGAAAAATAAGATACATACACAGATGATCATAATAGAAGGCAAAAAAATTATCGTTGTCCTACAAAGATTTTAAATGAGTTCTCTTGCGTAGTCAAAGGAAGGACTGAGGGAAGGATCTGCAGAGGTGGTGGTGATTCTGAAAGATGGTGGAGAGCATTCCTGCATAAGGAATTGGCTAGAGAATGCATGGAAAGCAGAGATAGAATGGTTTCAGGGGACAGGATATGTAAGGTTGACTGTGGGAAATGGCAAAATTGGGGACAGACTATGGAGGCCCTCGGGTGCCAGGAGTGCTGCTTTGTCTGCTAAGCAAAGGAGGAACAGGAGGTTACCGTAATCATACCTGTGCTTCAGAAAAGAAAAATCTGCTGGTGACCTTTAGGATGGACTGTGACCGGGTGCTGCGTGTCACGTGGTTTGCGTCAGTGGCCTGGGGGACAGGCAAGCGTGGTGGAGAGGGGGAGTAGGGGCTTACGAGATACTTCAAATGTTTGATCACTTGTCATTGGGGCACTTAGGTGACTCAGGTGGTTAAGTGTCAGACTCTTGATTTCAACTCGGGTCATCATCTCAGCATCCTGGGATCAGGCTCTGCTCAGCTCTGTGCTCAGCGGGGAGTCTGCTTGAGGATTCTCTCTCTCTCTCTGCCTCTGCCCCTCCCGCTCTTGTTCTCTCACTCTCTCTCTAAAATAAATAAATAAGACTTAAAAAAATAGTCATTGACAATTGATTGAGTGGAGACAATTAGGAAGAGAGGTGTCCAGAGTGCTCTACGGTTACCCCTACTCGGACAGCTAGAGGCTTATTGCATGATTCCTGGAGCTCTGATGGTCAAGTGACCACCTCTTGTGCTCCAGCAGCTGCAGGGAACTTAGACGCCCCCCTCTCTATGCAGTGTACATGCCTCCACCTGGGTTTCCTTCCCCAGTGTCCACGCCGCTTCCCAGACATGGGGCTTGACCAGTCTCTGGCTCTGGGGCTTGCTCTCATATCCATTCAGCCCATGGAGACGGTTCTTCCAAATGGGTCTTCCCTTTGTTGACAGTCACCTCCTTTTTACTAAAAAGCTCAAAATCTCTTCAAGTCCCCTGTAGAAGTTGATACAAAATTTGGGATTTATTGAGCACTATTTGTCCTAGGTGCTAAAAACAGAGCAACGAATAAAAGCAATATATTTCTGTCCTCATGGTGTTGTAGTTTAATGAGGAATATAGCCCCTTTAGTGTCCCTTTCTCTCCCCCCACTCACCTCTTCTTCACGTGTTTAATTCATCGCCATGGTCTCCCCGTCATCAGAGCCAACCTGTGGAGATCTTCTCCACACTGCTATTTTGTCAGAACAGAGTAGATCATGTGTCTGCCTCTCTCAAAAGCCTTCAATGGCTCCCTATTTCCTTTTGAATAAAATCATCCCTCAGAAAGAGACATCCTGACATTCACTATAATTAAATGGTCTGCTCTTGCCTGTACTACCCAGCGTTCAGGAGAAAAAAGAGGTCCAAACTTTCATACAAAGAGGACTAAACTCATCAAAGTTTAGTTGATTATTATTGCTATCATTAAGCACCACCTGGGTATATTCACACACACGGGAAATGATGATATCATTATGAAGATGCTGGTGAGGATGTGCAGTTGGATGGGATGGGAGGAAGTTTCAGAGTTCCTCTGGATCAGGGGTAATGAAATTTTTGCAGCGATGATTTATTTATTTGGCAGAAAGAAAGATCACAAGTAGGTAGAGAGGCAAGCAGAAAGAGAGGGTGAAGCAGGCTCCCCACTGAGCAGAGAGCCCAATGCAGGCCTTGATCCCAGGACCCTGAGATCATGACCTGAGCCGGAGGCAGAGGCTTTAACCCACTGAGCCACCCCCGCGCCCAGCAGCGATTCTAACCATGCATGGAGGGAAGTGGTTTAGTGGGACAAGCACTGGATTCTGAGTCAGTGAGGCTTGGGGTCAGATCCAGCCATGTGACCTTGCCAAGTCCCCACTGTGAACTTCAGCTCCTCGGCTGTGATGTGGGGTGGGGGCACCCATGTTCTGGGATTATGAGAAACACGGGGAAGATGCCGGCCTTGCCAGGGCGCCATGAGTTGAAGGTGTCCCAGGGGATGGCAGCCTCATTGCCCACGTCTGGTGTGGGGCCCGTGTTAGCTTTTGCCAAAGCAGGAGGCTGGGAAGAGGTAACCAGCCGGGCGAGACAGCGACCACTCTGCTCTCGAAGCAAGCAGACCTGCTTCGCTGGGAGTGGACGGGACACTCTACTAGCAGAACTGCAGCATGGCAGGCTCCCTGGGGGCAGGGGACTTGGGTGGTGCCCAGATTCACTGCCCTCCCCCCCAGGGCCACCTCTGTTCATTCATCTAGATGCTCCGTGCTGGGCTGGAGCGGAGCGCCTGAGGGCAGGGCAGGAGGTGACAAGCAGGGAGGGGACAAAGTGAAGAGCCTAACAACATGTAGATGAGGGACCCAAAGTGAAAAACGCAGATAATGAAGACCTGTAGCTCCAATAGTTTTTTTTTTTTTTTTTTTTAAAGGATCAATTAAGAAGTGACGGCCACACGCCCTGCGCTTGCCCCACACACGATCAAGGGCACTGAGCGCTGGGGAGGGAGGGCCTTTCCTCCTCAGGAAGTGGGAAGGTGGGGTGCGAACCGCACCAGGCCGCTTGGGAGATGCTGAGGACCAGCGCACACTCAGCAGTGGGGGGAAGGCTTCCAAGGGCGTAGATAGGGTCACCATCAGCTGGACATCCCTGACTACTGGCCCACAGTGTAACTGGGATGTGATGTCACCAGGACACAAACTCGACCAGCAAGAGGAAAGTTGAGAATGCGTCTGTCCCAGCGACAGTAGGCTGCCCTGTGCTGGCCGGCAGGATGTCCCCTGCGCAACTCCAGGGGACAGTGTGTGCAGCAGACCACACTGGGGCAGCAGTGGGTACAGTGAGGGAGGCTGCATCTTGTATCACAGTACCCCCAGTGCTGGTGCCTAAGGTGCTCAGTAAATATTTTTCAAATGTGAAGAGAAGGTTGCTGCTTAGGCCATAATGACTATTTTAACATCTGTGCATTCGAGAATATCCATTTATGTGGCATCCCAAACAGATTAAGTAAAATGCAAATTTAGTCATGCAAGCATTTCTTTCCTGAAATTTCAATCTCAAAGTTGGAGCGGAGGGGGAGAGGGTGATGGGGGGTACCAGACACGTTTGAAATTTTCTTATGTATGAGAAGGAAAATCAAGGATGACTTCAGGGGTCCCTCCCAGGCCTGGTGAAGCTCGACCAGGCAGCAATTTCTCATGGCAGGATTTCTGATGAAATCAGAATGTCGGGGTCCTGACCTAATGTTCCATAAAATAGGCGATGCTGAAACCGGAGAACTTTGAAGGGGGGTGTTTTTCTTGAAGCAATATCGGGAAAACATGTTTGCCTATGACTAATTCCCCTCCTGCAAACTGTTGGTATTATCTTTGAGGGTTTTCAAGATAAATAGATTTAAGCTGTAGTTAAGTTTCACCAGACAAAAGCAAACACACCCGGGGTCTTTTAAAGTGCCTGCCCCTCCCCAGCGTCACCCCCCACGGCCTTGTTGCTTTGTGGTTTTGTGGCACGGGGGAGGTGAGGGAGGTGTGCGGAGAGCGGGTGCACTGCTGCGGGGAGAACCCAACACGGTTGAGCTAGGGGCTTGCGGAGGAATCCCGGTGACTGGTGCATTTTAATCAGTGCAGCAATTACTGAGCGCCAGTGTGTGACCTGCCTGGGCCAGGTACTGAGGATACAAATAGACGGCGTTCTTGCACGTGACCTGGAGAAGTTACTTACATTACGAATGTGCAGAAGAAGGCCATCCTAATGCTGTGTTGGCACAGACTTAGCAGTTGGAGAAAGGTCGCTCCGTCATTGATCAGAAATACCAGCTCTAGTCATTGATCAGAAATACCAGCTCTAGCCCCAGCACTGTCGTGAGCAATTCGTGTGGCCGCGGGCACCTTTCTTCTCACCCTGGGCCTCGGTTTCCTCATCTGTCAATAGGAACTTCTTATCCCTTAGAAACTGAACTGTGCAGATCTTCTAGCTTAGTTCATTAGACTTTCAAAGAAGCTAGAAATTGTTGGGTAAGAAGAGTTCATTTTCCTGCCCTGGAGTGCTAGGGGGTCCCTTTGCTTTTGGGTAATTATGTCATTACACAAGAGAAAGAAAACAACTTAAGGATGCTTCTCATATTTTTGGTGTTGGCATGGCCTTGACTCTGACAATAACACAATAATTTGTGGTCAGTGCCAGATGCAGCATCTCTTTCATGGACTGTGTCACAAAATCAAAACAGCTGTTTGGGATTAAAAGCGACTTTCACTGAGTGCCAGATGTTACTGGAGATCCCTTCTCCTGAGTTACCTGCTTCAACCCTTCTGGAAATGCACAAGTGCTTCAATAATCCAGTGAGTGATCGAAGAGACACAGCTTCCCCACCTGCCCCCTGAAAATATGTTGGTGATGCCCATACAATACATTGTTGACGTTTTCTCTTATATTTATAAATCTGAGGATATGACTATCCGTAGAATATTCTAGTGACGGATACAAGATTCTGCTGCAGGCAAACATCTCATCTTCAACTGAAGTCACCTCTCTCTTGTCAGTTCACACCAGCTGTGTCTTTCTCTCTAGTCCCAGCCTTCCTGGGAGCTGTGTGCTTTGGACATGGGGCTTGGGATTGAAGCCCCAACGTCTGTGTGTTGTATCTGATCTGGGAATCACCCACCCATGACCCACGATTCAGTGCTGGACTGGAGAATATTGGCACTGCCTGTAATGGGCTGGGCTCCATCACAGCGAACACGTGGAGACTGCCAGAGGTACCATGTTCTGTGTGCTATGCGAAACCCCAATCAGCAGAGACATTCCTGTCTCCTTTGCTTCTCTCCTATCCAGGCTCGATGGTGTGGGCTACTCCTATCCTGAGGCAGGGGCATGAATAAGATGGGTGACCCCTTAGAAAGCTGGAAGGTGACTAATAAACACACAAAGGAAGTTTCTTCCCATATCAGTAAGTACAAATATACAACCAAACGTAAGCAGGGTTTTTCCATGCTGGTATATTACCAAAGAAATTAATCCTTAAGGCAGACCAGAGTTCATAAATGCTAGTGGGACTGTATACTGGGAGAACATAAATAAAACCATTTTAACAAGTACACATTAACAGCCTTAGAAAATTAAGACACAATTCCTTTTTTTTTTTTTTTTTTTTTATTTTATTGTTACTAAATTTTTTTTTCCAGTGTTTCAAGATTCATTCCCCATTCCCCACACCCAGTGCTCTCCGCTTTAGGTGTCCCCAGTACCCACCACCAGGCTCTCCCATTCCTCCACCCCGCTCCCTCCAAGTCCCTCAGTTTGTTTCTGTGTTCAAAGTCTCTGTTGTTTCGTTTCCCTCCCTAGATTACCCTAGTTCCCATTTGCTTTCCTTCTGCCACTGTCCTCCAGTTTGCCCCTCATGCACCGCAAGTAAGTGAGACCATGCGATACTTGACTTTCTCTTCTTGGCTTATTTCACTCAGCATAA
>PITA01023924.1:0-27210 GCA_004023965.1 Spilogale gracilis
CTCTCCACCCTGTTCCATTGGTCTGTTTCTCTGTTTTTATGCCAGTACCATGCTGTCTTGGTAATCACGGCTTTGTAATAAAGCCTGAAGTCAGGTAATGAGATGCCCCCAGCTTTGCTTTTCTTCTTCAGCAATTCCTTAGCGATTCGGGGTCTTTTTTGGTTCCATATAAATTTTAGGATTGTTTGTTCTAACGTGTCCTTTACTTTTGAAGGATAATTTCACAGGGTACAAACTCGAGGTTGGTTGTTTTTTGTTGATTTCCCCCACAACACCTTAAATGTTTCAATCCATTCAGTTTTCATCCATGCAATTTCTAAGAAGTATAATCCTTGCCTTTGTTCCTCTACAGAGAAGTGTCTCATCTCTCCGATTTCTCTAAGGATTTTACTTTGATTTTCTGTAGCTTGGAAATGATAGATGTAGGTGTAGGGGGTGTTGTTTTTTGGTTGGTTGGTTGGTTGTTTTTTGTTACATTTTTGTTTTGTTTTGTTTTTGCATTTATCCTCTTCATATTCCACCCTATGGTTTCATGTCCAACATTCATTTGGGGGACTTCTTAGTCATTAGTTTTCCAAATGTGTCTTCTGTTCCTTTCTTCTTTCTTGTCCATGTGGTATTCCCACTACACACATTAACTATTTTATATTGTGAAGTCCTTGAATACGCCATTGTGTTTTTCAGTCTTTGTTCTCTCTGCTTTTCAGTTTTGGAGATCTCTACTGTGATGTCCTCTAGTTCAGGTATCATTCTTCAGCTGTGTCCAGGCTACTAATAAGCCTACCAAAACTTTTTCATTTCTTTCATTTCTGTCACAGTGGTTTGGATCTCCAGGATTTCTTTCTGATTCTTAGGATCTCTCTCTCTCTCTCTCTCTTTTTTTTTTTTTTTTTTGCATGCTGCTTTATCCACTAGAGGCCTTAGCAAATGGATTGTAATTATTTTAAATACCAGGTCTGATAATTCCAACATCCCTGCCATGTCTCTTTCTGATACTTCTCTCTTCTCTCTCTCTCTCCCAATTATGGGCTTTTGGCTTGGTGTATTTTGGGGGGTATTTGTTGGTTTTTTTTGTTTGCTTTGTTTTGTTTTTTTGTTTTGTCTTTCAGCAGGTCATGTGATATTTTCTGGATAGCTGCACATGATCCACTGGCTAAAAGGAACTGCTGCAAATAGGCCTTAACGAGGGGAGGGGAAGAATTCTATAGTTCCATGACTAGGTCTCAGTCTTTTAGTGAACCTGTACCTCTGGCCTGTGAACCTCACAAGTGCTTCTCTTTTTTTTTTCCTCCCCTTACATGGAACAGAATATCTAGAGAGGGTTAGCAATGGAGATTTATTTCCCTTCCACCCAACCAATTAGGCTCTGAGAATACCCTGGCAATTTAGGCTTTCATTGTCTGAGGGAACACCTTGTGAAGAAGAGCAGAGTGCTCTGTGATATCTCAGAATGTTTTTCCCCTCTCCTACTGTTGGAAGCAGGGGAGGAATTTTCTCTGATATTTACTGGGAAACTGACCAAACTCTTCTCAATATTATATTTATACACAAATTATAAATAAATATTATAAATATCAATCTCACGTATTATGGGGTGCCTGGATAAGTGGGTTTCCTGAGGTTTTTAACCTCTGGGTTTGTCTATGTGGCAACTCCAGTATTCATCAATGGCCAATTCAGATTTCTTACCCAGGTACCAGTTCTGTTAGTGGATTCTGCTCCCAAGTCTCTAATCTGCTAATAGGTGATTCCCTTGGGTTCACTTGCCTCTCTTCAATCTTGGGGACTTTTGTCCCACGTCCTCCCCTCCCTTTTATAGAGTCAGTAAGAGTTCTTGATTTTTTAGTCCCTTTAGCCTCTGACTTGTTAGAACAGAGTTGTGATCTCTAGATACAGCACAGGATAGTAGGAATTATACAAACATCTTCCTATAATTCTGCTGGTAAATTCTAAATGTAATGGTGTAAGTGATGATGTTGTAAAACTGAGTACTATGTTATTAAGAGCTTGTATCTTATAAAATTGTATGTTTAGGATACTTTTCATGTTCTTTATTTTTAAATGCGTGATGTAGCATAAAGCCAGTGAGTAATCTGATCTTAAGTAATAAAATTACCAGTTAGAATTATTTAATAATAGTATTTTATTAAATTCTCTCTGAATATTAAAGTGAAAATGAAAATATTAAAAATAATGTTATGTGAGGTGGTGCCCCAAAACTAAAAGTAGTTAGGAAGAATCTAAGTTGCTGCATGTTGATAAATATTTATATAAAGATTTGTCTCTTCAAGAAAGCTCATTTGAATATATTTCAGGAAATTTAATATACATGAAAGGAGGAATGATTCTGTCACCAAAGCTCTCAGGACCCTGTTCTTCCATGCACCGGCCAAAGGAAAACAGGTGCACATCCCAGCTGAAGCCACAGCAATTCTGGGACAAAGAATCTATGTTATTCTATTATATCAGACTCTTTATGACTCTCCAAATTCTGCTAGGCATCAAAATCATGTCTTTTTATACGGATTCGTTCTCACAGCATAGATCAGATATAATTGTTTAAATACACGAAAATAACTATTATGTCATCTCAATAAAGTAGAAAAATTTAAAATGCATGAATCTTACCCTTGTTTCTATACTATTTGGGAGTGTAAAGACCACTAAGATGAAAGTTAATTTTATCACACCTTCCAGCAAAAACTTAGCCAATAGCGAAGAATGGCCTGAAATAATTTTCAGTTTTTGAAATAACTAAAAATTAATTAACTTAAGAAAGCATCAAGACTAATATGTTTTTTTAAAATAGTTTAAGAGCCTTGCTAACACTGATTTTTACTACTTTCAAGGATAGAGAAATTTTCTCTGTCATAATTCTGTCACCAATGAACAGGATGGCATTTTCTACCTAACTGCTGATTTGATTTTAAAATTACAATTGAGGGGCACATGAGTGGCTCAGTTGGTTGAGCGACTGCCTTCGGCTCAGGTCATGATCCCGGAGACCTGGGATCGAGTCCTACATCGGGCTCCCTGCTCGGCGGGAAGCCTGCTTCTCCCTCTCTCACTCCCCCTGCTTGTGTCCCCTCTCTGGCTGTGTTTCTCTCTGTCAAATAAATAAAATCTTAAAAAAAAAATTACATTTGAAACTTTCTGATAATTTACTCTTTCCTACAATAGACTGTAACAGTCTCTTCTGCTTTAGAACAGTAAAGTTCTCCTACGTACTTCCTTTCAGAGGCCTGGGAGGTAAATACATTACAATAATAATGAACCCCAACTCAGCATCAAGTTTAGAATCTTAACAGTTGTCTTACTTAAAAATTATAAAATGAAGTAACTAAATCAGTTGACCTTGTGTTGGAAAATTTAGCAGCCCATGAAGATTGTCTGCCATATAGACCAGCATCCAGAAAGGCCAAGTGAATAAAGAAAAGATGTGTGCTGGGGAAAATCAGTTTGTTCTGTTCAAAAATCATACAAATGATGCTACCTGAATTTCTATCATGTAAATTCTATTTTTCTTTTGATATTTACTACTGTTTTAAGATATGCTTCCTTGGAAAGTTTAAGGCTAATGTATAATGGGGAAAATACACTACACAGGCAAAGGTGTTTAGATTTCACATCACTGTGGTGAGAAGGAACGACTGATAATTTCATGTTTCACAGTTTCCCCTGGGTGCCAATGAGAAAAGCAGCAAACAGTCTTCTGTACAGATGCCAATTCCTGTCATTTCATGGAGCAATTAATGCCAGCACTAGACAGGTGTGCCATCAGGAAGACAATGATCACCTTGGTCTACAGCTGTACCATCCATCAAACCAGTTTCTACCTTTCTAAATGCTATAATTTTTCCATCGATCATTGTCCTCACGAGCATGAAATATCAGTTTCATTTAAAAAACTCATAATTTTGGAAGACCATACCTCAATCCTTTTAAGACCCAACCATCAAGTTCCTAAAATTAAGATCTCATCATTCTATTCAATTGTTCATTTAATATAAATTTATGGAGCATACGCTATAAATAAAGCACATTTAGGAAGATAAGAAAATAACTGGAGGGGGGGGGGCGACTGCATATTGACCATAATGTGTGTCAGGTTCTGAGCATTCTCTTTCTTTATTTTATTTAAGTCCTACCACATACCAGCATAATAATTGTTATTTTTAGTTTGGTTGATGAGAAAGCTAAAGTTCAAAGATACTAAGCAAAGTATCATACTATAATTAGCAGAACTATGACTTCAAAATGATACAAACAGAACCCTCAGCCACTATCCACTTTATAATTTAGTATGCAGTGCTCCAGGTTGAGGCTGCAAATAAATAAATAAATAACAAATCTATAAATACTACAGATAAAAAACTGTATGTGTCTATGAAGAAATCTTCCAAGAGACCTCCTTGTCTATAGGAAGGCAGCTGTGAAAATATGGCAGCCAGCCACTTTGGCTTGATTCTTCCTGAGGTAGAATAGTGTAGTTCATCAATTCTTTAACACTTTTCATCTAGATATGAATGTCCTATGGATGTCAATTTGTCATCCAAAGGAAGAAGGTCCTATAGTCAAATAAATATGATGAATCCTGTAAATTATACCTGTTAGGGAGATTTAAAAACACACAAGCATTATTATTGACACACTAGCTCTGAGAATTCCCACAATACGGAAAGTAGTTCTTCATATAACAAAGAATATTCCCAACCTGTCTAAGCAAGCTATGAATTTATTTACTTATTTAGTAAAACTATAAAAATTGTGTAGATTACTACATTGATAATGCACAGAACAAGTTTTACAAATCTATTATAATAAGTAAGGGAAAAAAGCATAATTTTAGAAATTAGTTTCCAGTTATAAATGGGGCAGTGTCTCAGTTTTCTGACTTTGGAGATTATATTAGTTTCTTAGTGCTTTCATAATAAAGAACAACAAAATGGGTAGCTTTAAACAATAGAGATTTATTCCCTCAAAGCTGCTAAGGCTAGCAGTCTGAAATCATTGTTTCTGCAATGCCCTATTCTCCCTGATGGCCCTAGTGGAGAATACTTCCTTGTCTCTTTATAGCTTCTCATGGCTACTTGGCTTATATATACATTCTTCCAATCACATGGCACTCTCTCTGTGCGTTCTCACACTATCTTCCCTCTGGATGTCTATGTCCATATTTCACTCTTCTTAACAGTATAACAGTCAATGGGTTAGGGTGTACCTTAATCTAGTATGACCTCATTTTAACTCACTATATCCGCAAAGACCCCACTGTAAGGTGACATTCACAGGTTCTTAGTGGACATAAGTTCTGGGAAGACAATATATAACCAAGTACAGGAATGATTATGTTTTTTAAAGTAACTCTCTTGGGTTTCTGGGGTATATAATCACATAATTAGAAAATAATTATAATTTAGTGTTACTCTATTTCATTTTATGCCTTACATACTGCCTAGAACCAGAACAAGAGTATTAAATAATAATAACAGTAAACACTCTTCCTCTTGATTTTAATGAAAATATTTTGTTTCCTTCAATTTGTTCAATTATCTGTAAGATGTTAACATTCTGTCATTCTATATATTACAGAAAGCACCTATTAGCCTGTTATGATTTTTTTAGATGGTTTAACTGGCTACATGGACAGTGTGTTACTTCCTTTAAATAGAGTAAGATCCTTACCTCCAGTATATGACATAATGATTCTGTGTCTGAATTTGGCTTGCTGCCATTTTCAGTTCTTCTACATTTATATTCACAGGGAGTTTGAACTACAGTTTTCTTACTTTTCTAATTTTGGGAGGCTACATTATCAGTGATATATTAGCTTCATAAAATAAATCCACTCTTTTTTATATGGTTAGAATAGTTTCTTTGGTCATTATCAGTTCATTAAAATGTGACAGAACCCTGCAGTATGTATCTCAAGAGACAAAATTGAAGACATTTGTTGATAACTTTATTTGATAGTTAATGGTCTGTTCAGGTTTTCTACCTCGTCAGTTAATTCTGGTCATTTTTCAAAGAGAATTAACTATTTCATTAACATTTTCAAGATATCACAAAGTTATTGGTTTCTATATGGTTATTAATTCCCCTTTAACAAGGCTACATTTATTCAAATGCTTTTTCTCCTTATTTAAAAACAAAAATTTGTTTTGTCTACTTTAAAAAATAACATACTTTTGAATTTATCATCTGAATTACTTTGTTTTCCAAACTATACTTCTTTCTCCTGAGTTTCTTAAAACAATTTCATTTCTTATAAATATTTATTTTTAAATAATTTCAAACTTATAGAAAAACTTGTAAGGATCACACAGCACCAGAAACCTTTTGACATTTAAATAAAATAAGGGAATAACCATTCTGAGTAATAAATTCACTCTAAAAAAATCAACAACTTGAGGGTGCCTAAGTGGATCAGTGGGTTAAGCCCCTGCCTTAGGCTCAGGTCATGATCTCAGAGTCCTGGGATTGAGGCCTGCATGGGGCTCTCTGCTCGGTAGGAAACCTGCTTCCTCCTCCCTCTCTGCCTGCCTCTCTGCCTACTTGTGATCTTTCTCTGTCAAATAAATAAATAAAAAATCTTTATGGAAAGGCACTTATAATATCCAACACTTCTTTATGATGAAACTTGATGTAACCAGCAATAAAAGGGAACTCACTCAAACTGAAAAAAGAAATCTCTGAAGAACACATAGCTAGTTTCATACGTAACTGTCAACTATTGCAAAATTTCACCCTAAGACTAGGAACAGGGTAAGGTAGGCCAAAAACACCTCTTTTATTCAACAATTGTCCAGAAAGTTCTAATCTGTGCAATAGGAAAATAAAGTAAAATGTAATTGAAAAGAAATATGAAAACAAATAAATTAATCAGTTGTCTACATAAAACAATTCTAAGAAATCTATATGGCAACTACTAGAACGCTTAACTAAATTTGATAAGGTTGCAGAGTATAAGGAAAATATATAACAATCATCTGTTTTTCTACAAGGTAGCAGCAAAAACTTACAGGTTGAAATAGAATAATTTTATTCACAATAGTGTGAAAAGAACAAAGTACTTGGGAATATATGTTAAAAAAAATGCCCATACTGGACTTGCCCATACAGGATGTCTATACTAGAAACTAAAAATACTGTTAAAAGAAATTAGGGAAGACTTAAACAAACAGAGAAGTGTATCACTGGAAAACTCAGGGTCATTAACATGTAGTCGTTCTCCAGTTTCTTTTATAGATTCAACATGATACTATCTGAAACCCCAGAGAGTTTCCTTGTAAAAATGAACACGTATATAGTAAATATACAGATGTATAACAGAAAGAAGTGTGAGAGAACTTTTTTGGATGATAAAAATGTTCTATATTTGTGATATATGTGCATGCACTTGTCAAAACATCAAATAGTGACGTATGCACTATATATTTTACCTTAAAAAAACAAAAACAAATATCAAATTCTAATTATTTAGCTTGTTTCTATCAGTGATGTATGTTTGACGGCTCTGAAACTGGAATGCCTTCTGCATATTCCAGATATGAGCAATTAAATATAAAAATTGATTAAACTGGTACTAGGCTGTTGCTGTTATAGATGGTGACAAATATGAAAATGTGGTATTAGATTAAAACTGCTGGTATCCATGGTGGACAGACGGAGGAATGGATGGGCAGACTGATACGTAGGTAAATAGGTAGGTAGACAGACAGATGATAGGCAGGGAAATATACAAAGACACATGTGTGTATATATACATATATTCCCTAGCTCTGTCCACAAAGAAGGCCAAGAAGCAATGACTCAGATCAAAAAATATTTTTGATTTTTAAAATATCACTCTCCAGTAAAAAGAATAAGGGCTCTTTAGAGCTGATATCAAGTCTGGGGAAGAAAGTGTAAGATGAGCCTTTTGTTGTTGTTGTGCAAGAAGAAAGGAAGTGATCAAAGAATGATGAACAGATCTGAAAAGTTCACAGAAGATAGTTTATAAGAGTTCCTATTAGCCTAATCTGGAATAATCTGATTATCAAAATAAGTCATGATAATTAATTATAACCCTTTGGATGAAATTTAAATCCATAAGAACATAACAACATAAATAAAATAACAAGTAAAGAAACAAATAGAGCAAAGGCAAAGCTCTTCTTTATAGCAGAAAACCAATTTATGTGGAACGAACGCATAAGAAAATTATAAGTGGGCTCTATGACCCAGCGATCCCACTTTTGGATATATCCAAAAAAACTGAAGTCAAGACCATGAAGAGATAGCTGCACTCTGATGTGCACTGTGGTATTATTCACAATAGCCATGATGTGGAAACAATCTAAACATAGGAGAATGGATAAAGAAAAAGTGGTATTTACATAAAAATGGAATATTACTGAGCCATAAAAAGGAAATCCTGCCATATTCAATGACATAGTTGAATTAGGTACACACTAAGTGAAATAAGTCAGTCAGAGAAAGAAAAATATTGCATGATTCCACTTATATGAGGTATCTAGAACAGTCAAACTCAAGCAGAAAATAAAGTGATGACTGCCAGAAGATACAAAAAGGAGCCAATGGGGAGTTGCTGTTCAATGGATATAGTTTCAGTTACGCAAGATGAAAAATCTGTAGAGCTCTACTACACAACACAGTGCCTATAGTTAGCAATATTGTATTCTGTCCACATAGATCTCATGTTTAATGTTCTTACTGCAGTGGAAGCAAGAAGGGATGGACAGACAAACGGACAGACGGAAGGAAGGAAGGAAAGAAGGAAGAAGGGAGGAAGGGGGGAAATCAGGAAGGTAAGAAAGAAGGATATCAATCATCAATAGGAGCTAAAACTAGTTGAAGGTTTGACAAGAGCAGTATATTTTCATAGTCACCAGTATTTGCATATGAATTAACAATTATTTTTTTAAAAGATTTCTTTATAGTAGAGAGATGTGACTGATTATATCATAACCAGTTGTTCAAAGTAAACATCAGGAACTTGAGCACAAATCAACACCATGCCAATAATGCTGATAATGGTCCACTGAGAAGGACCCATGATTACATCTGTACTTTTTTTTTTTAAGATTTATTATTTCTTTTCAGAGAGAAAGAAAGCATAAGCAGAGGTAGGAGCAGAGGGACACAGAATTTCCAGCAGACCCCCCGGTGAACAAGGAGCCCCAAAACAGGGCTTGATCCCAAGGTCCAGAAATCATGACCTTTGCTGAAGTCAGATGCTTAACTGACTGAGCCACTCAGGCGCCCCATATCTGTGGTATTCTTGCTAACACTCTGAACGTTTTATCTATTTGTAAGAATTAATGACAGAGAAGTGATCAAATCTCTCACAATTGTGAATATTTCTATTTTTATTCAACTCTGGTTTTATTTGACGTATTTTGAAGCTTTATTACACATGCACATTTCTTACATCACTTCTTGATAACTGACTAAATTAACATAATGTTCCTTTTATCATTTGTAATTTTTTCAAAGGTCTACTTTTACATTAATTTTGGTACTAGGTATATATTATATTTCCTGTCTTTATATTTAAATTTAAATACAAAGTTAGAGATAGGTTGGAAGTCAAATGTTGGAAAAATATACACCAAATTGTTGTATCATGCTTTCTTAACCAATCAAAATTTTTTGCATTTTAATTGATATGTTTAGGCTAGTTACATTTGATATAATTACATCTTTTGACAAGATCCTGGGGCAATCACAATGCTCATCTTTTGTTTCCCATCTCTCAAGAATCACAACCTAAGCTACAAAGTGTGAAATGACTGAAAACATCTGTCTCATACATTATGCCCCATTCTATAGTTGTTTTTGACAAAAGAAAAGACCAGTAAGAGCTTTTTATTGATAGATGGAAGCACAATTTCTTCCTAATAATATTTTATATTCTAATGCCTTAACTCTTCTTATCCCTTGTAGTTTCAATAAAAGTATGCAACTATGCATGCATTTTTATGTCATATTTAAGCTTTTCAATTTATTTTTAATCATCTTTGGCATATGTTGTTTTAATTGTAGTAACTGAATTAAGTGCATTTTTGTTTCTATTTTATTCAATAATTATTTAAAAGAGTAAACAATATGTATTTAATTGGCCTGCCATTTTAGCTTAAACTTTAAAATTTATATATTGTTTTACCATATTTTCAGTAAATATGACCTATATAACTCTATAATAAATGTACTGTCTCCTAAATCATGACAAACTTGGAAATGCAATAAATACAGTTAAAAGAAACACTTTCACCTTTAACGTTCAAAGTACTCTGTGCCTTTTTAACTTACAAGTGACCACTGAACAACCCAAGTTTGAACTGTGTGGGTCCACTTACACATGGACTTTTTTTCCTATAAATGTACTTTCTTTTATTATTTTTTTCATAACATTTTCTCTCCTCTACCTAACTTTAACATACAAAAACATGTATTAATAGACTGTTTATGTTTATTTTATGTTCCTGTTTATTTATTGGTTTATGTTTATGTTATTGGTAAGGCTTCCATTCAATTGCAGGCTACTAGTTAATTTTAGGGGGAATAAAAGTTATATGGGGATATTAAAATGTGCCTGTTTGTGTGTGTGAGGGGGTCACCACCCCTGACTCATGTATTTCAAGGGTCCATTTTTAATGAATTAACTATTTAATGTGTATGTTTTAATCTAATCAGAAAATTAGAGGTATTTTGAAATATGGCAACATATGAATCTTCGTATTTTTCTTGTTATACTCCAAATAGTCTAGTTTTATACATTTAGTTATCCTATTTGAAGCAGAAAGCTTCAAAATTGCATCTTCATTTTAGATTTTACTATTTAACATTCAATAATTTTGATTCAGAAACTAATTTTGAATTGACTAATCCTTCAGTATATCACCAAAAAAAACTGTCCGTGCTTTACTTACATCAATGCCTATACTTAAAGATCACTAACAATACTTTGATAAAACTTACTCCTTTGAGAAAACTGAGTTCTTAATTAATGTAACACAATATTAAGTAGCTTACATACTTTTAATTTTATGAAGACCATATGTCCTATATATTGACTGTTTTACACATGCCCTATTGTCTTACTCATCATAACCAATTATGTACAGCACTAACTTTCATCCTCTGTCATATCTATTATTTCCTCTCAGTCTTTCATCTCTTTGAATACTTTTTCCTCTGTCCTAAGATTTTTAAATTTGTTCTCCTTAGTAATAATTCACACTTCTAAAATGTCGTTTCTGCTTAAAATTTCATTTAGGGTTATAATTATTTTTTTATACTTACTATTGTCCTATCTTACTGGTGTTAAGGTCCTAAAGATTTTAAGAAATTATAGATTATCTAAAGGATAATATAGATCTTGTCTTGTCTTATCTTGTCTTATCCAATTCCATATTAAACCTTTCTCTCCTTTCTTATGGTCTTCTACTTGTATTTTATACAATCTGTAATTTCTTACAATATATTGAATACGTACAATACATACACATATATATGTATACATACACATATATATGTGTATATCTACATATATATTTATTTGCTTTATCTGGATTAATGTAATAGAAACATTTCAGAAGTATAAGATCCTTCTGATGTTCTATTTTTTGTTATTTTACTGATCAACATTTAGAAAATATTGCAGAGCTGGTTATTATCAATTGAGTATGAAACTTTTCCTTTGGCTGATTCAATATTTGTAGAAGAAGTATGTCTGGAGGTCATAAACTATTTATATTCCAATTTCTAGTGCATAATGAATTGCAATTAATGGAACCTTTTATAATGAGGTGGAACTATTTTTTCTTGCCCCTATGACTCTTTAATTAACAGAACAAAAAACAATCAGAAACAACAACAAAAAATCCTATATTTGTCAACTAGTACCAATTCCTGGAATGTTCTTGAGTATATACTCTCTGTAACCCCTCAACAGCCAATGGCAGTCCTCACTAGTCCTATATGAGTCAAAATGCAGTGTCTTACCTTCTATTTTATAATGGTGTCTCTTACTTCTGGGAAAATGATGTTGGGGGATGAAGGAAATGTAAATACGTCCTCTTTTGTTCACACTTTAAGGGGAAAATGCTCTTAAAAAGTTAGATATTATTTCTGTGTTATTTAAAACCTAGTATCTTTATATTGGCTGCTTTATTTTACTAAAAATAAACCAACTAGACTTATATTGACTGGTGAAATTCAAAAGCTACATATACGTAATTTCACTTTCTACTTTACATGAATAGAAAATGCCCATTTGATTTTTGAGAAATATTTAGATAATGGGACAGCATCAAGATGACAACATAGATTGTTCCTGACTTTACTACCCTCATAAGAACAACTGACTATTCAAACAAACAAACAAAAAACTCTAACACCATTGCAAGAATCCTAGATCACAGGGGTCAGCATGAATTAGCCCCTGCATCACAGAGACCAGGACAGACTGTATTAGAAAGATTAAAGAAGTAACTGCACACTGACTGCATTGCCCTTCCCCCAGCCATTGCAGCACCACACAGAGAGGTCACCCCTGAGCCTTGGTTCCTCGAGTAGGAAACAAGAAATCAGCTGGGACAACCAGAACTCCCCAGCACGTGTGTCCCTTTTTGCCGGAGCTCCTACTCTATTGCTGCACCACCACAAGGATTACAGGAGAATCTTGCAGGGCTCAACCACTGGGAATCATGCTGACAGAGAAGTGGGAAGGGACTTGTCAGGGGTGCAAGGATCTTGACAGGACTTCATACGTACAGTGACCAAGTAGTAAATCCAACCAGCGTTTTGTTCATCTGCAGAATCAAGACATTATGTACTCTAAACAGAAAACGTGGAAGGTTGCAGATGTGCCTGACTTGGATGCTCAAGGGAGGAGTTTAGCTGGCCCTAGAGACAGGTTTGCCTACAACCAGGCAAAGAGCTGAATCACACCGCCACACTCTCTGAAGAGTGTCTTCCAGACCCATATGACCAGAAAGACTGGTGATAACTCCTAGAGGCAGTGTGGCCCAGGGCCACCTGAGCTGAGAAGTGGGTGGGCACAGCTGATCATCTCCAGAGCAACACCAGGCGCAAAGTGTTCCCCTGCACTGTCCAAGCAGGGAGACTAATTCATAATCAAGGCTAAGGGTGTAAGCTGCCCCCTCCTAACTTGAAGTCTACCCGGAAAAAGCTAAAGGTCTGGAGTGACCATCCCCATCCCATCCAGACAAGGGAACTGTGACATAGCCTTCCCTGCTGTGGAGTGTCTCTAGCCCCATTTGACCCGATGAACTGGCAAAAACACCTGGAAGCTACCTAAACTAGTGATGCTTGAACCAGGAAACAAGCGGGCAAAGCCAGCAGTCAGTCTATAGAGCAAAGCCAGTGGCCCTGTTTGGCTAGGAAAGCTGGGGTGCAAGCTGCCTTCAATTAACACAACAAAGATTTATTTTTTTAATTTTATTTTATTTTGGCTTTAACTATTTATCCTGTGGTACTAGGGCAGGGAATCAACTTCACAGTCCTGCTGAATCCATATTTCAACCTATCTGACCAGAGAACCTAACCAGAACACACAAGAAGCTCTGCAATGTGGTCAATACCCCCACATATAGGAACACTTGAACAGACAGCACAGCTTAAGAGTTCCCCTGTGTGCAGAGAAAAACTAGTAGCTTCACATGACCAAGAAATTCTGTGCACACTCTGGCCTGACTTTGGTGTGCAAACAATGAGCCATACAGTTTCTTGGTTCATATCTGGCTGCCCAGTTAGAGCTGGGAAGCTAATTTATAACCCTACCTAATAATAAATATAGTACCCACTCCCAAAAATTTAATAAGCCTCACCAGAGAATCAAAGAACTGCAGAGCCCATAATACAGCCTCACATGTGTAGGGAACCAAGTCAACAGCCCTATCCAGCTATTCCCAGCTAGTGGCACAATCCCCTATTTTAGTCCTCAGAGCTCAAACAATTGCTTCACCGAAAAGCAGACCATAATAGCAAGCTCCAACTTCCCAAAGACATTATCAGCAGGCACACTCAAAAACCCATACTGAGCTTATTAAGGAAAGAGCAACCATCAAACACACACATACATACACACACATACACACACACTGCAGTTGAAAAATATAATAACTAAACAATTCAATAAGAGTTTAAATGTACATTCAACCATACAGAAGAAAGAATAAGCAACCTGGAGAATAAGACTTCAGATATTATCCAGTCAGAGCAGAAAATAAAATGACAACGACTGAAGGAAGCCTATGGGAATATGGAACGCAATGAAAAGAAGCAATATTTGTATTATGTGAATTTCCTTCCAGAAAAGGAAGAGAAAGACAAAAGACAGAAAGTATATTTGAAGTGTATTTAAAGCAATAATGACTGAAGCCTTCCCAAACCTGGGTAAAGAAATGGCCATCCAGATTCATAACACCCAAGGGACCGTGAATACATTTGACTTAATAGGGCAACAATGAGACACAATTTAATTATAATTAAACTGTCAGAAGTCAAACACAAAGAAAGAATTTTAAGAGGAAAAAAAATACAAGAAATATACAAACAAGGGGACTACATAAGACTTTGGTGTATTTCTCAACAGAAACTATTCAGGCCAGGGATGACATATGTAACATTTTTAAAATAAATAAATAAATAAATAAATAAACAAATATCAACCAAGAATTCTATACCTAGTAAATCCATCCTTCAGAAATGAGGAAGGATAAAGATTTTCCCAAACAAAAAGTGATGGAGTACATTACCACCAGATCTGCTTTACAAGAAATGCCAAAGGGAATTGAGTGGAAGAAAAAGAATGCTAATTAATAATATAAAAACATAAAACATAAAAGGCAGTGTAAATCTTGCTGATATTAACTATATACTTATAGTTAGATTCTGCAATATGCTAATAATGATGCATAATTCATTTACAACTCTCGTCTAAAAGTTTTTTTTTTAATTTGGTTAATTACCATAACTCCAGTAAATTGTTATTACACATTAAAAAATGTAAATTATGACATAAATGATTTAAAAATGTAAGAAAGCAAAAGTTAAAGTTCACTAATTCTATAAAAGTTAAATTGTCTTCAGTTTAAAATAAGGTGCTCAAATTCGAGAAATTTTATGTAAGCTTCATGATAACCACAAAAAACATCCTGTTGTAAAAACACAGAATATGATGAAGATGTCCAAGCATACTGAAATCAAAATACAAGACACAGCATAAATATCTAAGAACAACAGAGCTACGAAATATACAGAAAACAATGAGCAAAATGTCAATAGTAAGTACTTAACTATAGTAATGTAAATGGAGTACATCCTTCAATTCAAAGACTTAGAAAGGGTGACTGGATTAAAAAAAAGAAAAAAATCCAAATGGATGTTGCCTAAAAGAAACTCCTTAAGCCTTAAAGACACATAAACTGTGAGTAAAGTGATGGAAAAAGATGTTTCAAGTGAATAGTAACCAATAATCATAACAAATGTAATAATAAAAGCATGGGTAGCAATGCTTCTCAGACAAAACTAGATTTTAAACTAGAAATGGTACAAAAATGAAAAAGAAGGTCATTTTATAAATGATAAGGAGGTGAATATATCAAGAAGGTATAACACTGCAACTATTTATGGGCCCCAAATTGCAGCATCTAAACATGTAAAGTAAAACCTCACAGAACTAAAAGGAAAAATAAACAGTAATACAGTAATAGTTGGGCATTTCAATCAATACCAGCTCTTAACAAGGAACAGATCATCCAGATAGAGAATCAATACGGAAACACTGGACGTGAACAACACTACAGGCGAATGAACCAAACAGACATATACAGCACATTCTATCCAACAGCAGCTTAACATACAGCTTTCTCAAGTGCACATAGAACATTCTCTAGGAGACATCACAAAACAAATCTCAGTGAATTCAAGAAGACTGAAGCATCTTCTTTGACCAGGATTGCATGAAACTAGAAATTAATAAAAAGAGGAAAACTAGACAATTCAAACATCTGAATGTGAACATCACTCTCTTGAACAAGCAATAATTCAAGGAAGAAACTAAAGAGGAAATAAGAAAGCTTCTTGAGACAAAACGGAAACACAATGTACCAGAACTTGTGAGATACCGAAAAAGCAGGTCTCAGAGGGAAGTACATAAGACCCATATTAGGAAGCAAGAAAATAACCTAATTCTACACCTTTAAAGAACTAGAAAAAAGAACAAATTAAGCCAAAATTTATTAAAAGCAAGGAAAACGAAAGATTAGAATGGAAATAAAATAGAGAACAAAAGAAAATAAAAAGAAAATTAACCAAACAAAAAAAACTGTTCTTCAAAAAGATAAATAAAACTGACAAACCTTCAGCTAATTCAATCAAGGAAGAAAGAGAAAGAACCAAATCAACAATACTATAAATGAAAAACAAGACATTATAACTGATATCACAGAAATCAAAAGATCATTTAGGAGGCTACTCTGAAGAAATATATGCCATCAAACTGAACAAACTAGAAGAAAAGGAAAAATGTTTAGAAATAAACAATTTACCAAGATGGAATAATGAAAAAAATTTAAAATCTAAATAGACCAATTACTAGTAAGAAGGCTAAATTACAAATAAAATTCCAGCAATGAAGAAATACCTAAGAGTCAGGTGACTTCACTGATGATTTTTATCAAACATTCAAAGAAGAATTAATAGCAATCCTTCTCAAATTTTTCCAAAAAATTAAGAAATGAACACTCCCACACACATTTTAGGAAGCCAGCATTATCTTAATACCAAAACCAGAAAAAAAATACTACTAGAAAAGGAAACTATAGGCCAATATTCATTGTTAATATAGATGCAACAATTCTCAATATAATACGAGCAAACTGAATTTGGATGCACACTAAATTCAAATAGGTTTTATCCCTGGCATGGAAGGATGGTTCAGCTTATGCAAGTCAGTGTGATACATCACATTAACAGAATTAAAAAAAAAAATCATATGACCATCTCATGAGACAAAAAAGCCATTTGAGAAAATCTAACATCCACTTATGATTAAAAACTCTTAATACGGGGCGCCTGGGTGGCTCAGTTGGTTAAGAGACTGCCTTCGGCTCAGGTCATGATCCCAGAGACCCAGGATCAAGTCCCACATCGGGCTCCCTGCTCGGCGGGAAGCCTGCTTCTCCCTCTCACTCCCCCTGCTTGTGTTCCCTCTCTGGCTGTGTTTCTCTCTGTCAAATAAAGAGAGAAACAGAGAGAGAGATCACAAGTAGGCAGAAAGGCAGGTGTGGGGGGGGGGGGAAGCAGGCTCCCTGCTGAGCAGAGAACCCTATGCGGGCCTCGATCCCAGGACCCTGAGATCATGACCTGAGCTGAAGGCACAGGCCTTAACCCACTGAGCCACACAGGCGCCCAGGGTTAACTAATTTTTGACAAGGTAATCAAGAATACACAATAAAGAATAGTCTCTTCAATAAATGATGCTGGGGCAATTGGATATTCACATGTAAAAACACCAGTCATAAAAACTAACTCAAAATAAATTAAAGATTTAAATGTAAGACCTGAAACCAAGATACCCTTAAAAAATAGAAATAAACCTGCTTGGCATGGGTCTTGGTAATGAGTTTTTGGATATGACACCAAAAACACAAGAAATAAAATAAAAAATAAACAAGTGGGACTACATCAAGCTAAAAAGTTTCTGTACACTGAAGAAAATCTTCAACACAGTGAAAAGACAACCTACAGAATGGGAAAAATATCTGCAAGCCATGTATCTGATAAAGCATTGTTATCCATAATAATAAAGAACTCAGAAAACTTAATAGCAAAACCAAATAAACCAACTGAAAAATGGGCAAAGGATCTAAAGAGACATTTCTCTTAAGAAAATATATTTTAAAAAAAAGGCCAACAGGTACATGAAAAGATGTTCAACATTACTGGTCATTAGAGAAATGAAAATGAAAATAAAAGACCACAATGAGTTATCCCTATAGAATGAATCCCTATAGAATGGCCATCATCAAAAAGATAAGAGATAACAAACACTGGCATAAATGCAGAGAAAATGAGAAACTTGTGCACTGTTGATGAGACTGAAAAATTGTTACAGACACTATGGAAAACAGTATGGAGGATTTTTAATAAATTAAAAATATGACCTGTATTTTTGGTCCTATATAACCTAACCACTCTACTTCTGGGAATATAAACAAAGGAAACAAAAACATTAACTTGGAAAGATAACTGCACTCCATATTCACAGCAATAATGAAGTGACCATCAATAGGTGAATAAAAAAAATCACACACACACACACACACACACACACACACACACAGGAATGTTATTTAGTCGTGAAAAATGATGAAATCCTACCATTTGTGTCAATACGGATGCACTTTGAAGCATCACACTAAAGGATGGTACATCAGAGGGAAAAAGACAAATCCACTATGATCTCACCTACATGCCGGATTTAAGTAAAACAAAACAAAAATTCATATAAAAAGAGATCAAATTTATGGTTGCCAGAGGTGGGGGGTGCAGGGAGAAATAACTGGAGGAAGGTAACAAAAAGGTATAAACCTCCACTTGTGAGATAAATAAGTACTAGAGATATAAGGTACAACATAATGACCATCGCTAACAACACTGAATAGTATACAGGAAAGTTCTTAGAATTAATCTAAGAGTTTCATCACAAAAAGACTTTTTCCCTCTTATCTTTTTATTGTTTCTAACATGAGAAGATGGATGTTAGCTAAAATGATTGTGGTAATCATTTCACAACGTAAATAAATCAAACCATCAGGTTGTACACACTGAACTTACACAAAGTGACGTACATCAATTATTTCTTAACAGAACTGGAAAAAAAAAAGATTGATGGTAGAAGGAAGACATCTGGAGGGTATGTAACCATGCAAATATTGTTTGGATAGGCTCAATGACCGATAGAAAATGTAACAATGCAATTTTAATACCAATAAATGATAAATCCTACCTTTTAGTGTGAATGTAAATGGATGAGATAGGTGTCAGTCAGAACGGCTACAGGTCAGGAATAGATTTAAGACCACTGCATGTTAAAAGTAATTTCCAGGCTTGCTGCTCAGCAGGAAGCCTGCTTCCCCCTCTCTTTCTGTGTACCTGTGATCTATCTCTGTTAAATAAATAAATAAAATATTTTTAAAAAATAAAAACATAAAATGATTTCCAAAACTCTATTTCCACCATATTCTGAAAATGACACTTGATGACTGCCAACTACCCACTTATTATTAAATCTTAGAGACTTCTCAGTACTTATACTTTTTGATGTTTGCACCTTTGACAATGTTACCCACCTCTTCCTTCTAGAATCATAACTTTCCCTGTCTTCTATGATGCTAGGATCTTTTTTTTTTCTTTCTTTCCTTTTCCTTCTAGTTACTTCCTTTCTATCTTCTTGTAAGCACCCTCCTCATAAATATTGGTGTTATTCAGGGTTTGATCCTATGAGATTTCTTCTCTTCCCATTGTATATACCCTCTATATGTGATATCATCCATTTAATAATTCTGATCACTGTTATGTATTGGTGGTTTCCAACCTTCTATCTCCTTCAAAAATGCCTTTCCCCAGCTTAATATCAATCCAGTCACCTATTTATTGGACACACTTCCATTTGGAAGACCACAGATATCTCAAGGTCAACAAATCAAAAAGTGAAATCATGTCCCTTAAAACCACCTCATTTTCTCACTTCAATAACTAAGAAGAGTAAATTGAACTTCCAGGTACTCACTTATCCAATAAACCCAGAAATCCTCACAGTTAGGTAAGAATCAGATTTATAAATTTTTGCCTCGTCTAAGTATGCCATCGCTTCTTTCTATCTTCCTCTAATGCACCCTGATCTCTTTAGAGGAATACTGAGTCTCCTGACTGATCCCTATGCCTCCATAATTCCTGTAATCTATACCAGTGTCAGAGTGATTTTTTTAAACACTAAATTTGACTGTATTATTTCTCTGCTAAAATCCTAAAACAACTCTGTTACTCCAAGTTAAAGCACACACTTCTTTTTTAAAATTTATTTATTTTAGAGAAAGAGAGAGTATGTAAATGTAGAGGCTGAGGGAGAGAGAGAATCTCAAGCAGACTCCAAACTGAATGCAGAGCCTGATGCAGGATTTAATCTCACAACCCTGAGATCATGAACAGAGCCAAAACCAAGAGCTGGACACTTAACTAAGCCACCAGGTGCCTCTAAAGCACATATTTCTTTTAAAGATTATTTATTTATTTATTATTTATAGAGAAATAGCAAGAGAGACAGCAGGAGCAACAGGGAGAGGGAAAAGCAGACTCCCTGCTGAACAGACAGCCCAGACCTGGAGCTCAATCCCAGGACCCAGAGATCATGATCTGAGCTGAGGAGCATGCTTAACCAACTGGCAACCCAGGTGCCCTAATCCATTTATTAACATACATTTCTTAGCATGAACTATCAGGTACCCTTCCTTGTCTCTTTGGACTCATTTCAAGCTAGTCTCCACTCCTAAACCAAATGCTCCAGACATGCTAAAATTTCTATTCCACAAAGTCACCACAATATCTCTCTTTTCTTTGGGTCTTTGCTACCATCTTTGTAATTCTTACCATCTGAGACCTTGTGTATTTATCATTCATGCAACTCCCTATTCATTGTTCTTAGTCACAATCAGCACAATGACTAACTAAAAACTTTAGAAACTAAACTATTAAAACCCTGAGGCTGTATGAATCTGTTGCAGTAGAAGGAAAGGGCAGTGGTTTACTGAATACTGTGAGGGTCTAATCACAGAGTACTGTGATATTTTCAGAACATTTAATTCCCATGTTAAAGGGAAAATTTGAGAATTGAAACCATCCACTGAGAGGATTACTAGCTAGCACAGGTCTAAAATCACATACATATGATGTTATTAACAAACTCAAGAATACCTATACTGACAGTATGACTACAAACATGAGAAAGGGGAGTGTGAAAAGATATGCAGAATCAATGGTACCAGTTGTCAATACTTAAAGTTTTACCATGGAGAATCACAAGTAATAAATAAGATTATCATCAAACACCTATACTATACAAATATGGAAGCATGGATTCAATATTCAAAAAAGCATTACTACAACAAGGGTTTCTGTTAGATGAAAAGAGACAGTGTACTATCCCATGAAAGTGTTCAAGCTGGAATTGGGTGATTCTCCCTTCCCACCTCCACTGTCTTCCAGGTCCAAGAAGTTGTAGAAATGATTCCTTTATTGGCTGGTGATGCATTTGTAGTACTTCAGATGTTGGGGATGATTCACCAATAAACATGTCCTAGTGGACCCCCCTCACATTTTAATAGAATGTGATATGGGATAATATGGAGATAAACAATTTATGACTAATTATATTTGAGCAAAATGAGTCCTTTGCAGAAGACTTAGTGTTAGGTCCTATTTCAAAGAGCTTAGACTAACTTCTATTATCCTCTTAAATTCTAAGAGTCTTTGTTTTTATAACTCAATTACTTTAACTTTGCATCATATTTTGACAAATTGCTTATATTTTGAAGAGTGTTAGTACCTGTGTTTCTTCATTAAGTGGTAATTTCAATTTAAAAAATGATTATCAAAGGAGAGAGGAAGACATAAATTCTTATAGTAGGAATGAAACAATGTATCATAAACCTTGTAGATATCAAAAGAATGATATAAACTCTACATGCACATTTGACAAATTAGACGAAATGCACCTATTCCTTGAAAAGCACAGACTTACCAAATACAAAATAATTTGTGTGACTTCATAACTATAAAGGAAATTGAACTCATAATTTAAAAACTCCTATAAAAAAGAAACCTCTAAGCTCAGATGGATCAATGTAGATTTCTACCAAATTTTCAAGGCACACAGACCAGAAAGGAAGACTTAAAACAGTCCCAATTGTCAGATGATATATCTGTACAGGATATCTAAAGAATGTATTATATAACTCTGAAAACGAATAAATGAATCTAGCAAGGTTGCAGGATACTAGATCAACATATAAAATCATTTGTGTTTCTATACACCAGCAATGAACACATAGAAATCAAAATGTAAGAGCATCTAAAATCCTTCAAAAAATGAAGGTCTTAGGTATATTTTTTAAAGATTTATTTTCAAAGAGAGAGAGAGCATGAGCAGGGGATGGGCAGAGGGAGAGAGAAAATCTCAAGAAGACTCCAGGGGCTCAATTTCACAGCCCTGAGATTATGACCTGAGCCAAAATCAAATGTCAGGTGCTTTACTAAGCTTTACCCAGGCACACCACTTAAGTGTATATTTTATAAAATGCTGTAAGAGGACAAGGGCAGGTTACCCCAAGATGGGCCACTTTGGCATGAACATTGAGTTAAAAGCAAAAACCCAGCAAATTCAGGGAAAGTTCTTTAACTACCTCCCTCAACTGCTTGTATTATGAGGAGAGCTATTAATACAGACTCCTCTATTACCTAAGAAATTCATCTACATAATAGGACAACCTGTCCTTCCCAAACATCTGCCACTTTACTGCTAAGTCTTTCTCCCCTTTGTAACTTTGAACCCCTACCCATCTCCTTAGTCCATGTAAGCTACATGTTACCTGTCTTTGGAATTTCCAGGTCTGTGTGGATTCCTTACACTATGCAATTAAGTTTTATTTTCTCCTGTTAATCTGTCTTATGTCAATTTGATTCTCAGTCCGACTGGAAGAATCTTGAATGGCAGAGAAAATTTTTCCTCCCCAATAATATGTATAGGCATTTTATGCTGAAAACTACAAAACACTGATTAAAAAAAAAAAGGAAATATAAATTATGAGGAAACATACTGTGCTCAAGGACTGGAAGCCTCAATATATGAAATATGTTACTACTCCCAAATTGATATATGTGTTTAATGAAATTCTTATCAAAATTAAAAAATTTTATTTACAGATATAGACAGGATTTTTCTAAAATTTATAAGAAAAGTCAAATGAACTAGAATAACACAAATGGCTATGAAAATAATGAATTAGGAGGAATCACTTGCCCCAATTTCAAGATCTATTACATAGCTAGTTTTTGTTAATAAAATTATGTTACTGGGGCGCCTGGGTGGCTCAGTTGGTTGAGCAACTGTCTTTGGCTCAAGTCATGATCCCGGAGACCCAGGATCAAGCCCCACATTGGGCTCCCTGCTCAGCGGGAAGCCTGCTTCTCCCTTTCTCACTCCCCCTGCTTGTGTTCCCTCTCTGGCTGTGTTTCTCGCTGTCAAATAAATAAAATCTTAAAAAAACAAAAAACAAAAAAAAACCTATGGTATTGATAGAGGAATAAAATCTTGGACCAGTAAAACAGAACAGAGAACCTAGAAATAGCTTCACGTAAGTACAGCCAATACTTGGCAAGGGTACAAAAACAGTCAAATGAAGAGAGAACAGTCTTGTCAATAGTGCAGCAGGAATTAGATAATCACGGGGCGGGGGAGGGGTCTTGGCCCTATATGAAAACTTAAAAAATTAGTCATAAACTTAAATATAACACTACATAATTTTAAAAAGAAAACACAGGGGGTAAAAAAAGCAAACCTGTGACCTAGGACTTGGTGAAGTGTTTTCAGATATGCTAACAAAAGTACGATCCATAAAAGGAAAGTTCAATAAATAGAACTGTATCAAAATAAAATTAAAATGCTTGCTCTTTTCCATTAAGAGAATGAAAAGACAATCTAAAACCTGGGAGAAAATATTTTCCATTCACTTATCTGTCAAATGACTTATATCTATACCTGTAAGTCAAAGGACTTATATCTATAATATATATCAAGGGAAAAAAAACTTCAAACTCAACAGTTTAAAAAAATTATATCAGAAAATGGGCAAAAGTCATGAATAAACATTTTGCCAAACAGGATATATATGCATGGCAAAGAAACATAAGAGATATTCAACATCACGAGCTACCAAGAAAATGTAAATTAAGACCATGAGCAGTTATTACTCAACATCAATAAAACAAAAATAAAAATAGTGCAAATAGCAAATGTTCACAAAGCAGCAGAGAAACCGGACCTCTCATGTGTTGGTGGTGGTAATATAAAAGAACACAGCTGCTCTGAAAAACAGTATCACGGTCTGTTACATCCATGCCAGGAGACATGACTCAGTAATAAAAAAAGAAAATATGACTTATACACACAAACATTTTGATGGATCACAAGAGGATTATGCTGAATGAAAAAAGTCTCAAAAGGTCACACACTGTATGGTTCCATTTGTATAACTTTCTCAATATGACAAACGATAAACATGGGGAACAAAGTAGTAGTTTCCCCAGGGTAAGATAAGAATGGTAGGAGTGTAGCTATAAAGGAGTAGCTCAAAGAAGACTTTAGTGGGGATGGAATATCTTGGTTGTGGTAACGACTACATGAATTTATGCACGTAATAAAGTGCCATAGAACCATACATGTATATCAAACCAATGTCAATTTCCCAGTTTTAGCATGATACTATAGCAGCACTGAGGGAAATGCATGAAGGGCACAAAGGTTTCTCTCTACAATCTTTGTTATCGCCTATGATTTCATAATTACTTCAAAATTCAAAGTTAAAAAACTTATACCATTTTCCAATTATCATTGCGTGACATCATCAGGAATTTAACTTCTGTTGTATTTCCTTATTTTATCAAGCAATAATAATAAATTTTCTAAGCAACATTTTCCAGGCTGTTTCACAAAACAAATGTTCTATACAGAATATAATTGTTCCCACATGAAAAGGGTTTGGGGGGCTAATTTGGAAAATCTTATTGATAATACCAACTTCTGAAAATTTGCAATACACAAATTGATTAAAAGATGCTCTTAACACATAAATTGTTTCTTTCCTGATAACTACTTGATTTCATAATACAGAAAATATCACCCTAACACCGGTCACTTAAAACACTGGCCAAGGGAGATTTTGGAAAGACCATGAGAGTTTTACAAATCCCAGTCACTCAGCTACAGTCTACAGAAATAAACTTTCTTTTTTTTTACTTTAAATTTATTTTATTTTTTTTCAGTGTTCCAGGATTCATTGCCCGTGCCTCACACCCAAGTGCTCCATTCATTAGGTGCCCGCAGTACCCACCACCAGGCTCTCCCATCCCACCACCCCCTCCCTCCAAGTCCCTCAGTTTGTTTCTGTGTCCAAAGTTACAGAAATAAACTTCTGATGCTTAAGACAACTGATCCTTCACTAGAAGGCTGCTGTTTTTTTTTTTTTAATAACATCATGATACCTAGGCCTACTTTCTCACAGTTTATGATTAATAAAGTCTCAAAAAATGTATTAACTATTTTCAAGGTGATGTATTACTTTTGAAAGCTCATGCTGGGATTAGTATTTTATATATCACTAAATTATCTCCCTTTGTCCCCTCTAAAAGTGATTTGTACTTTATTCTACTTTATTCTAAACTCTCATTCTTAATGTGAGTATTTATGTACATCTTTTACTAGACAAGGAGTCTGCAGTTACTTCGGTCCTATCTTGCTTTTGTTGGTTGATGCTCCAGGGCCACTGACATCAGCGGTACCCAATGTTTACCAAATAAATAAATGAAAAGTACATGTCTGAGATGCAAATACTAATTACAAAATGCTTGGTAGACTTTATATGATTATTGACAAAGAACGAAGCAATTGTCTAGGTCAGTGGTTTTCAGTGATGTGCCTTACTGCACTGCTGCCCTCCAACTGGGGGACCCAATGCTTCAAATTTCATTTTTTGTCACAACTGAGCAAAAATTCTGATATGCTAAATGTTTCAGGTGGAACACTGAACTGGATATGGTAGAGAAGTAATATATTTAATTTCACAGTGAGCAACAAGTAAAATACATATAATAGTATCATGCCATTCCCCTGTCCCCCAAAATTCATCCATTTATTCAAAAATGAGAGAATTCTGCTCTAACAAATGAGAGAAGGCAGTCAGGATATAAATAAGTCAACTCAAAACAAACAAAAAATTCTGAAGAATAATTGGGTGAGGAAATTATAGTTACACATTTATAGAAACCAAAGGACATTGTTACTGCCATGGGATAATATATGGGGATAACATAGAAAGGACTGTGTTTTCACGACTGCTGACTCTTTTAAGTACTTTTTAGTGTTTTGAAAAATTCAGACACAAATATGTGATATCACTTGGCTTAATCTATTATTTTTTTTCATTCTTTATTCAACTGTCAACCTCTCAATAAGGACAACTCTGATGGTCCTATTTAAAACCACAGCCACCACTCCAAACATTTCTTTCTTACTTTTCCCATTTTTACATTTCATTAGAGGACTTACCATTATGAAATACATTGTGTCATTTTACTTAATTTTGCTTGTATTTGTGTCCTCCGCACCACTACCAACCACAGAGAAGCTCCCCAAAAGCAGGAAATTTGGGGCGCTTGAGTGGCCAGTCACTAAGTGCTTGCCTTCGACTCGGGTCATGATCCCAGGGTCCTGGGACTGAGCCCCACATCAGGCTCCCTGCTTCTCCCTCTCCCACTCCTCCTGCTTGTGTTCCCTATCTTGTTGTCTCTCTCTATGTCAAATAAATAAATAAAATCTTTAAAAAAACAAAGTCAAAATTTGTCTATATTGTTCACCACATCCAAATAATTAGAACCTTGGCATTAATAGATGTTGAATAAATATCACTAAATGAATAAATGTTCATTTTTTCTTAATACCTCTAATAAATTATATCTTATAATCAAATACATACATAACCATTAAACCTTGGCTTCAATACAACTGTTTTAATTAAACTCATCAAGAAGATACACATAGATTTTTTTTAAATTTCAAACACTATTGTCAATGGTTAAAAGCTTGACATCCGTGCATATGTCAGTAAGGAAATAAAGAATACAGTAATAGCTCTCCTTTCAATGTTTTCAACTCTTTGTATTATTTAGATTAGTGCTTCTCAAATTTTAATGTTCATGTGACTCACTGGAGGAGGTCATTAAAATACAGTTTATGATTCTGGGGTGGGTACTGAATTCTAAGAGCTATTTATCCATGGACCCAGATTTGAGTAAAGAGTTTAGGTTTTTTTGTTTGTTTCTTTTAACACTTTTAAATATTTTGTT
>PITA01023925.1:0-27209 GCA_004023965.1 Spilogale gracilis
TCCCCAAATTACTCTTCTGGCCTTATCCTCCACTCCCTTCCCACGCTCAGTAACACTGTCTACCCAGACAGACTCTGTACCCTGAGCCTTCCTGCCTCTCTGCTTTGGCACCTGCTGCTCACCCCACCCAGCATGGGGCCAGTTGGAGGAGAGAGATCATCAATATTTGCATCAGGAAGTTGGATTGAGATTGCCATTCTATGGGGCTCAATCTCATGACCCTGAGATCATGACCTGAGCAGAAATCAAATACAAATAAAATAAATGTCTTATTTTAGTCGGATGCTCAGATAGGCCACCATCTGGGATGCTTTAAAGAATCTGAAAAATAAAAGTAGCAATGCACTTATCCTTTATTTTGTCATTTACAGTTAGTTTTATCCCTCAAAGAGAAGCTTCCAGTGGAAAATGGAAGTAATTCCTTTTTCCACAGCCATGCCTAGGGTTCTTTGATTCATTTGCAAACCAATCTACCCCACAGTGCCGCTGTTGGGACCACAGACGTTCGACCAGCTGGCTCCTCCACAGACTTGTGTCTACTCATCCCTAAAGCAGGGATGATCAGGGTACTTACCTGTGAGATTTATGAGGTTCAATGAGCTCCTATTTTGAACAGTGTTTGTTAAAGAAAAATTCATTCTGTCACTCCTGTGTGCTCTTCAGAACTTTGAACACTGTCCTACAGAACGTCTCCTTTCATAGTCCCTGGCTCTCGGTGGCCCCGATAATGAGAGGACCCAAGAAGCAGCCTTCACAGCAACATCCTCACAATCAAGTGAAGCGATGAGGCAAAGCCTTTATCTCCACGTGTCCAAGCAAACCTCACTAATGCGGAGATTATGCCAGAAGGAGACTTTAGCCTCGAGAATGAGCCTTGCCTCTATTTCCTCTTTGCATAGACATAATTCCCCTAATAGGTGTCACATCCCGGATCATACTGTTGCTGGAGGGAAAGCAGAGTTATAACTGAAACTGCCTAAAACCACCCAGCCACACAGACTTGACTCATTTCCTCACGAACACCACCTGGAAAATTCTTCTAGAGAATTCAGTGACATTTTATCTGACCTCACTAAAAGGGTTGATACAACCATCTGCTTGGAATTTGTGCTACTTGTTGGGGTTTCCCTCAGGCACAAGGACTAAATTCAGACAGTTTCTATGGCAACTATCTGAGAGACCAAGCTCATCCTTAGCAACACAGGTCAAAGGTTTTTGGGGGGATGGGGAGGAATTTTGAGAAGCCACCACCACTTGCTTTTATTTATTTATTTGACAGAGTGATCTCAAGTAGGCAGAGAGGCAGGCAGAGAGAGGAGGGAGCAGGCTCCCTGCTGAGCAGAGAGGGCGCCCCTCCCCAGGCCAGCCTAGATCCCAGGACCCTGGGATCATGACCTTAGCCAAAGGCAGAGGCTTTAACCCACTGAGCCACCCAGGCACCCCCACCACTTGCTTTTAAATGTGGACCACTGACAAATAAAGAATCAGGGCTGCTGGCCTCGCTGCTTCGGGCTGATGCCTTCACTCACCACAGCCCACAAAGCACACATCCCCCCCGTGCACCTGCCTGTGTGTCCCGCCAGAACAACAACATGAAGGCAGCTAACACTTACTGAAAACAAAGGCCGTTGACGTGACACTTCTACGTGTATTACCTTATTGATTGCTCATAAGGACCCTATGAAGTAGGTACTATCAATATCTGCCTCTTGGGGAGCAAAAATCAAAAGGTAAGGGTCAAAGAAGTTGAGAGACTTGCCGCAGATCACAGTGCCTGGCTAGTTCCATACCTATGCTCTTATTCACTAACATAATAAGACATCCGGTATTGCTTCATCCATTACATATCTTCCCAAAAATTCAAAAAAGTTTCCCTTTTTCCTTTTTCTCTTTTTCTTTCTTTCTTTCTTCCTTTCTTTTTGAAGGAGAGAGAATAGGAGTAGAGGAGGAGAAGAGGGAGAGGGAGAGAGAGAATCTCAAGCTGACCCCACACTCAGCGCAGAGCCCAACATGGGGCTCGATCTCATGACCCTGAGATCATGACCTGAGCAGAAATCAAGAGCCAGATGTTTCACTGACTGAGCCATCCAGGCGCCCCATTTTTTTTTAACAGATGGATTGACTGATTGATTTGAGAGAGAGAGAGCACGAGCAGTGGGGCAAGAGAGAGAGAGAGAAGTCGACTCCCCACTGAGGAGGGGATATTTGGGTACAGAAACACACTGGGAGGGAAAACAATGTGGACCCATGGGGGAAGATGGCCATCTATGAGCAGAATAAAGGGGCCACAAACAGACCCTCATGATCCACTGAAAGAATCAAGCCTGCTGACACCTTGACTTTGGATGTCCAGCCTCCAGAACTGTGAGACAATGTATTTCTGTTGTTTAAGCTACACCCATCGGTGGAAGTCTGGTTTTGACTGAGAAAGGCACCACCCTTCCAGGGTAGAGGGGGCCTTAGACAGGGCTGTGTTCAGTTATCACACATGCAGTGTCCATGGCATCTCATGGGTTCCCTCAAAGCTTGATTAATTCTCTTGCTGGGTTCCAATTTCTCCAAGAGGCATTTTTAGACACTCTTGTCATCTCCTCATTTATCTGAGTAAGGACATGGACTCTGTCCATCCCAGGCCTCCAAACTTTCAATAACTCAACACACAAGCATCGATTTTTCACCACTTGCAGAAAGCTCAATGATAGGCAGACTTTAAATAGACTTAGTCATCTCTCATCCTTTCTAAGAAGAAAAAGAAGGAGGAGGAGGAAGAGGAGGAGAAGAAGGAGAAGAAGAAAGCATTAAGGGCTTTGAATTCAAGTAATTTACCCTGCTCAGAGGTTGAATTCTGCATTTCCAAAGACCAAAGAAGGTGCAGGAGGAGAGGACTAGAAAATTTGTTTTCAAATATCATAGGAGATGTGGGCAGGAAAGGATGTGACTAGAATTCATAATACCACCAAGACCAAACAGCGCTGCACACCCTATGTGCCCTTTATTGTACCTCTGCACTGTGTGTTGCTAAGAACAGCATAAATTATAAAGCAAGGCCAGATAGGAATAAAGATCAGATTAAAAGCCTGTTCACACCATTGTTCATCAAGTAATGTTCAGATCAATCGCGCCCATCTTTTGGGTCTCACTCGAAATCTCTGACACCAATTACATCTCTTATGGTTTAGAAAAATCACAGGAAGATCTGACCAATTTGCACTCTTGATAAATTAGGGACACAATTAAAGTGGCCATTAATAAGCTAGAAATAAACAGGCCGGCATAAAAGCAAGACTACTGCCTCGCACTTCAGACTGATTTAGGAGAAAAGAAGGAAGATAAGGGAGGAAGGATGTCCCCCACCCCAACACACCAATATAAGCACTTTGGTCTCTCACTAAGCTTTTGTAATACAGATATGCCAATTTTTTTGATATATGCAAATCCGGATTTACACACATACAAAATTGAAGGTGATTATTTATTATTATTGATACGTTCATGGTCAGATGAATGGGCTCATGAGAGATACATGCCCTCCTCCCCAAAGGATTTAAAAATTTTTAAATCTATTCAATCAATTTTAAATACAAATTACTACCATTATTATTCTTATTAAAGAAAAAATAAGCTCTAAGGAATATTTTGAGGCCTGTGTTTAAGCTTATTCCTGGCTAGCTTTCATTCCACCCAACACTCTCTGGAAGGGAGTAAAGGAAGGGGAAGCTCCCCTCAGAGCCACAAACAGTGCCCAGCCCAGAATGAAAGGGTGGGGGTGGGAGGGTCAAAGGGAAGGGAGGCGCCCCCCTCCACCACCCCCCCCTCCGGGAGCAGGTAGGTATCTAGCCATGGTGCTTTCCTGACAGCTGGAGCAGGCTAGCGACAAGGATGTCAGTGCTGAATTCCCTGTGGATCCAGCTTTACGCCTCAGAAACCCCAGGAGGAAGTGAGGAAAGAATTTGCTTTCCTCCATATCTGTCAGAATATCAAACGGGCCTTCCCTGGCCTAAAGAGGAGGATGGGAGTCACTATTTCTTGTAAAAGATAGCTTAGTTATTTTTGACAGAGTGTTTCTTCATGTAGTATGCAACAGTTATTTGTGTCTTATAAAGCATACGGATCAGCATTTTGTCAAGACATAAAATCACACATTCTGTCCTTGGAAATTCAGAAATTCAGTATGAGGTAAATCTGAATTCGATTCCAACCCATCAGGTTTAGACACAGAGATTAAAAACAAAAACACACACACAAACACACAAAACAAAAATCTCCAAAACACTTGTTATAATACTAGCTCATTTTTAAAGTAGCCCAGAGTGGGGGCACCTGGGTGACTCAGTCATTAAGCGTCTGCCTTCGGCTCAGGTCATGATCCCAGAATCCCAGGATCGAGCCCTGCATCCGGCTGCCTGCTTGACAAGAAGCCTGCTTCTCCCTCTCTCCCTCCCCCTGCTTGTGCTCCCTCTCTGGCTGTGTTTCTCTCTGTCAAATAAATAAAATCTTTAAAAAAAAAAAAAAAAGTAGCCCAGAGGCAAGGACTCTCATGACAAAGTGTACAGTCATGCAGTGTGACAGGTTCGTTTTCTAGTCCCTGTAGTTAGATCATAACTGACAACTGGGACAGGCAAGAGAGTCAAAGAAAAATGAACTTAATTCTGCCTTCATAAAGAACACCATGCTCCTATGATACCTCACTCATGAATTAGTTTTGTATAGTTGAAAAAATTTTTTCCAATTAGCTAGTGTTTTATGAGCATTTACTAAGTTAAGCACCTCGGACAACTGATTTCATTTAAATAACACAACAGTCCTGTAAGGTAGGTCCTGTCGTCATCCTGCACAAAGGAAACTGAGCTCAGAGTGATGAGGACGCGGTGCCAATCTGACCACAGAAACCAAGCACAGAACTCTCCCCCGAGCCCATGAGGAAGAGGTGCTCATTCTTAGTTTAAACCTTCCTGAAGAGCACAAGTCTACCATTTTGACTTCTCTTTATCTCTTTCACAAGAACACAAGTCTTAATGTTTGAAGGTACTTGAAGTGTGGTAAGAAGTTATTGATTCAGACTACCACAGATGAAAGGATTCAGTATGTGAATCTTCCAGAATCTTTTAAGAGAAATTGAGTTTTCTTTATGCCATATACACAATAACTAGGTAATGCTTGGGCTGTTATATATGCTTGAGTAAAAAATCAACTTCTTTTAATACTTCGACCACTAAGTAAATGTGTTTTTATTACATTTATCTTTACTACACCTCTATAAACATTTGTTTGTTCTCACAAGTAACAAATAGGTAGATAGATATTTCTCTAAAAAACTGAGGTACATTTCTCTTGTTGAATCAATAAGTAGACCACAGAATGAGCCCCAATCCAAGTTTAAGACCAGGGATTTCAAAATGAATCCAACTTTATGCCAATTGTTAAATCTATATATGCCTATCCATGTAAACTAAGACCCATAAAAGCACTTGCCTGTGGGCCTTTGGAGAAAAGGGCATGATGATTCATGCTCAGTTTTCCTTCTCAGAGTCATCTCTCTTAACATGGAAGAAAAGTGGGGGCACATCCTCCTTTCTAGGAAGTTCTTTTGATAACAGACTAGGAAGTTGAGTTTCTGCCACCATATATTTTGCTTTTTATAAAAGAAGGGAGAGGGGGGCACCAGGTGGCCCAGTCAGTTTAGTGTCCCACTCTTGATTTTGGCTCAGGTCATGATCTCGTGGTCCTGGAATTTGTCAGGCTCCTCACTTTTCAGGGAGTCTGCTTGAGGATTCCCATCTTCTCCCTCTGTCCCACCTCCATCCACACCCCCCCCTCGTCTCTCTAAAGTAAATGAATAAATCTTAAAAAGAAGAAGAAGGAGGAGGAGAAAGAGGAGGAGGAGAGGAGGAGGAAGAGAAGAGGAGGAAGAGGAGGAGGAGGAGAAGAGGAGGAAGAGGAGGGGGAGGAGGAGGAGGAGGAGGAAGGGAGGAGGCACAGGAAATGCAACCTTCATCTTGAACAACAAAGACTTTTCCCAGGGGTCATTCGGGTAAGTTTCAAAGGACGCCACACCCACACCTCACCAGAAGACTTATCCAATTGACCCTTATACAACTCAAGGGTTAAGGACACTAAAACACTGTGCGGTCAAAAATCTGCATACAACTTCTGACTCTCCAAAACCTTAATGACTAATAGCCTACTGTTGACAGGAATCCTTACTGATAACATAATCAGTCAATCAATACATATTTTCTATGTTATATATATTACATATTATACTCTTACAACAAAGTGAGCTGGAGAAAAGAAAATCTCCATCTCCTCACAACCCTGAGATCATGACCTGAGCTGAAATCAAGAGTCCAATGCTTAACCAACTGAGCCACCCAGGCACCCCTAACACTTGAACTTTCTAAAAGAGAAGAGAGCTGACATTCATTGAACATCTACCACATGGCAAGCAATATGCTGAACTTTTTGCAAGTGTATCTAATTTACTCTCACAACTGCTTGGTTAGGCAAGTATCTCCATTTCATAGATGAGAAAATTAAGGTTCAGGGAGCTTAAGCAATCTGCTCAGTGGCCACTGGCTGATAAATGATGAAACTGACCTAACCCATCTGCCCTACCCTGAAGACTCATAAACTCTACACCCTGCGATCTGCAATAAACCCTCACTCAGCAAAAGACATTTTGTTTCCTGGTGAGAGTTGAATATTGCCCATTTTCCTTGTCACCTAAACGTGTTTTTCACTTGCTATCAAAATATTTAAAGAAAATAAAAACACTATTTTTCACTTGCTATCAAAATATTTAAAGAAAATAAAAACAAGAAAATAGCAGAGAATGCACTGCCCTTCCAATCTACTGTTGAGTACTCCCCATGGCAGAGGGCATCTGTCCCCCAAAAGTCACCCATAATAAAGAAACAACCAAGACTGAGGCAGAGACTGGAGCTTTGGAGATGCAATGAGTTGTACACAACTTGACATCTCAAAATGATCACTTGTTAGCAGATGGAACATGACCAGAAGCTGACCAACACACACAGCAAGTCTCATTCCCCCAAGTGGGAATGGAGGTCTGTCTCTCTGTTTTCAGTTCTTACATCCAGTACTTTTAAGAAAGGGTTTATTTTCTCCTATGCATCCCCCCCACCACTGGATCCCAGACAATCCTAACAACCTTAAATTAAATCTCATTCGCTAAGAAGTAGCTAGAACGTTCATTTGTTGAAGACATGTCAGAGAGATGACACTTTATAAGAATGAGATTCCAACTCTGATTTCTAGAATCCAGAGCCCCAGAGCATCTTAGGACGAGGCATTTCTAGATTTTAATCACAAAGAATGGGTATAACACTCATTTCAACATCCCCAAACTCAATCTTTCCTTTAATTCCACTATCAACCTTGACCCAGCCCAATCATTAAATAAATTTATAAAGTGGAGAGACTAGTGAAAAGCAGCTGAAAAAGAAACTGCCCCATAAGTAAAACTTGTCACACCGAGAATTAACTCCCCCCGCTTCGCAATCACATAACACCCTTCAAGGAAATACATTTGTCCAGCAACTTCTTAAGCACTCCCCCTCCACCACCTATTTTGTCATTCTTGAAGAAGTACGTTAACAACATAGTTAAGACATGTCAACCCTTACCTTTCTTTAAGTAAATAAAATGGTTGTTAAAAGTTATTTTTCTTTCATTCAGCTGTTGGGACTCTTGCTGGGGCTGAAGAATCTCCCTGGAGAACACTCCCTTTGCACTGCTCTATTTCACCAGCTTTTTCCTTCACCTTCAGTCAAACATTAACCATCAAGGGTTTTATTGACCCTCAGGAGCCATCAGATGTAATAAAAGGTATTATATTCACTACAGAAAAGAAGTGGGTTTGTACCAAAAGAAGCTAATTTACACCCAGTACATCTCCAAGCAGGTGTCTGAAATTTTCAATGCAGAGAAGTAAATTAGAGGACAAAAAGAAGTTAAAGTGGAGAAACATTCTATGTATCCAACTGCCCCTAGGGTTTGAGCTTCATGACATCAAGACAGTTTGTCCCTATTTTGTACACCCAATGTTTAGCATAGTGTCTGCCTCGAAGACACAATTAACAAATATTTGTAAATTCCATCTCAAGCACAGAGCACAGGGCACGACGTCTGAGCAATGACGCAGTTCATTGATAACCAGCCTGGAGAGACACAAGAAACGACTCAGAAGGTGTAGCCAAAGATGCAATCTGGCAGCGCCTACTTCTGAGATGCAAGGGTCCTCGCCAAAGTCTGCATGAAACAACCAGTAGTCGCCTTCCCCTGAAACACAAACAAGTCCTTCATAACTCTCTTCACAATTCTGAGAATAGATTTACCTATAAAGCAAGTTACTTCTTCCACTCAAAATGAGGTTTCCAATTAAACAGTAAAAGCCAATAGCTCCAGATTTCTTAAGCCAAGGTATTCTTTAGACTGATTTCTGATTCCCATTTCTCATTCACTCTGGAAATTCACATTGGAGAATCAATGTCACTTTTGTGTCAAATGTGTCACACTTGATCCTGTTTCTGTTGACCTTGGGATATTCATTTCTGGGCTTCTCCTGAGCTATGTTGTGCTTTCCATTTGTGTCTAGGTGTGCATCAAACACAGGGAAAGAACAAGAGCACAACCCACTGCCTAGATGAGCTTCTTCCTTCTTAGATCTCTTAAGAAGCCTGGGATTGCTCTAAGCCTCATTTATCTTGAGAACCTTGAAAGTGAAACCATCTCGTCATGTGCCAATGGTTTAGCATACTCAAGGGATCACAGGTCTAGGAAATATCCTTCTCCTTTGTCTCACAGCCAATGTAACTGTTTAAGGAAATGAGGTCAGTGAGACAAAGCAGTTCTCAAATTCATAACAGCTCTGCCCTCCCATTAGTTAAATAAAATGACCTTGTTGTGTAAAATCAAATAGCTTCCCTTATATGTTTCACTTCCTGAAAACAATGACAAAACTCTCACCGGCATTGCTCTAAAAGGAATTTGCTTCTTTAGAAACTTGTAAATAATGTATGTAAAAAAGTACTTTTAAATCTATAAAGTGTTTTTGAAAGATTTTATTTGTTTATTTGAGAAAGAGAAAGAGAGAACACGCACATGCAGGAGCAGGGGTGGGGGAGGGAGGGGGAGAAGTAGACTCCCCACTGAGCAGGGAGCATGAAGGTGGGGGTGGTGGAGTGGGCTTGATCCCAAGAGGCTGGGATCACGACCAGAGTCCAAGGCAGATGTTTAACCAACTGAACTACTCAGGTGTCCCTTTACAAAGTGCTTTTTTAAAAGTATATATATACATATCACTTTTAGTCATCCTTTCTCGGCAATAATATACAACTTTGCTCATGGCGTATCAGCTTATCATTTCACCATTTTTTTTTATTATGTAATGTTAGTCACCATACAGTACTTCATTAGCTCCGATGTAGGGTAGTGTTCCATGATTCATTGTTTCCACATCACACCCAGTGCTCCTTGTAATACGTGCCCTCCTTAATACCCCTCACCGGGCTAACCGATCCTCCCCACCCCCTCCCCTCTAAAACCCTCAGTTTGTTTCTCAGAGTCCACAATCTCTCATGGCTCGTTTCCCGCTCCGATCCTTCCCCTGCCTTCATTTTTCCCTTCCTTCTCCTAATGTCCTCCATGCTATTCCTTATGTTCACAAGTAAGCGAAACCATATAATTGACTTTCTCTGCTTGACTTTACTCAGCATGATCCCCTCCAGTTCCATCCATGTCAATGCAAATGGTGGGTATTCCTCTTTTCTGATGGCTGAGTAATAAGTTTATCAGCTTAAAAATATTTTTTCTCACTTAATCTTTACAACATGTTCACAAAGTAGATTCCATCTTATAGAGAGAAAACAAAAGTTTTACCTGTTGCCCAAGTCACACAGCCTGTGATTTTACATGTCTGATTCAAAGTCCAACCTATTCACAACTATAGAATCTGCCAAATTATTGTCCTTCTAGTTCTGTGTAAGTAATAAGGAAATCCATAGGGGGGCGCTCAATGGTTCCATCATTAAGTGTCTGCATTTAGCTCAAGTCATGATCCCAGGGTCTTGGGATTGAGCCCCAGATTGGGCTCCCTACTCAGAGGGAAGCCTGCTTCTCCCTCCCCCACTTCCCCTGGTTGTGTTCCCTCTTTCTCTGTGTCTCCATCAAATACATAAATAAAATTAAAGAAAAGAAAATCCATAGGAATAAAAAACACCTTTCCTGATGGAAGATAGCCAAGATCCTAAATTGGGCTTCCCTATACATTTATGCTACTTCCAACCTTTAGTTTCCAAGTCAAAGAAACGGGTTGATTAAGATCTAAAAGGCCAAAACCACCTATGAAAGGCCAAAACCACCTATGAAAGGCCAAAACCACCTATGAAAAATCAACAGATGATCACTTCTCTAAATTATAAAGACTTTTCCTCTGCTCGCCAGGATAAGGGTTAGCATGGTTCTGAGAGCTTTATGTTTCATCATATAAATTATATTTATAATTTATAAAATTGGCTGGATCTAATCATTCCATATGTTCTGCCTTGTGTGTCAGGATGAACACAATTGCATCTTAGGAATTAACTTTCATACAAAAATGAAACATTGCTAGTTCAGTAGTTTAATACTGACTCAGTAATAGTGGGAATAAAAAAGATGTAATTGGTAAATTACTGATTCCCTTTATCAGAGCAAAGGAAATATAAATGATTTATATAAAAGAAACAAATGAAAATAAATAAAAAAACAAAAGAAACAAATGAAAACTTGAAAAGATTTGGCAGATACTTCTAACTGACTCACGGTATTTAGAACATTTTAGCATTTTGTCCAATGTTTTAACCATTCCTATGACATTAGCCCTAGAAAATGTCATAATTTATCAACAATGCGAGTTAGCAAGGAATAAAGTTAGGATCGCCTCCCAGATAATAACTCCATGAAAACTTGGAATTATTCTTAAAATTCTAAATGTTATGTCTCTAATATTTTTACTCTTGATAACTCAAAGTAAATGAAATCTATGAATGCTAAGTTTTTCCATCTTTCATGCACTTGCATTTTAACATCCACTTTGTGTGTTACCGAGCGTGTATTTTGAGGGCATTTTATCATGAGTTTATCAACACACAAGCTTCACCTAACAGAAGTGCACAAGAATATTTTTAGTTACTTATTTAATAGCTGTCTTGATCTTGGTAACTTAATGATGGCCCAAAATTTGTCTTTCGTGGGCACTCCGTAAATACTTTTTAGAATCAAACTCATTTCAGTTGTTTAGTTCAATAATTCCAAACAGTCAGGATTATGTGCAGGTTCACCAGAACCCAAACAAGTAAAGGATTCTGCACCCCCTCAAACCAGTATTTTTCACCCTTTGCTTCAAATTTATTTAGTGAAACAAGGTGAACTAATTTTCTGCTAGTGAATGTTTTAGGCAGAAGCAAGATTTTCTCTGGTTACCTTCACTGGCCAGGACAGTGTCCATTTTCTGATAAACCAAAGCAACACAGGTCTCTTTCATGTAGCTCGGATACCTGTCTCTGGGTTTGTTTGAGTCCAGGTTTTTGTGTTGTTACTGTTGTTGATTACAGTGGTGGCAGACACTGAGACAGGTTCTGAGACAGGTTCTGAGACAGGTTCTGTTTCAGACAACCATGTCATTGGTTTGATATCATACCTGGAGATTGGAACTAGAAGATCCAGATATGTACATCTTACCTCAGACACTTTTTCTATGTAACTTTGTATTTGACCTCAGATTTTCTTTAAATTCCAAGAAATTACAATCACTGTGTTGGTTTTCTGAGATCTATCTCTACCTCCCTTATCAGATTTCACCGATGTGTGTCTATGCTCACGTAGGGTTCACCCTTCAGACTGGAGCATCTGGCTTCCACCTCCTCTATCCCACTGAACATGACTCATCATTCTCTGTTGGTGGGTCACTCATTAGACACCAAAATGTTGGAACTGCCTCTGAAAATTTTGTCCTTAGGAAGTATTTTCTGGGGAGGGAAAATAGTCTTTTCAATAGTAATGAAACAACTAGATACCCACATGCAAAAAAGTGAAGTTGGACCCCTCTTTCACACAAGTCAGAAAGACTGACTCAAAATGGATTAAAGCACTAAGTATAAGAGCTAAAACTATAAAAGTCTTAGAAGGAAACGGTGGTAAATCTTCATGACCTTGGGTTTGTCAATGGTTTCTTAGATATGATGTCAAACACACAGGCGACAATAGGAAAAAGCAAGTTGAACTTGCTGAAAATTAAGAATTTTTGCTTCAAAGAACAGTATTAAGAAAATGAAAAGAACTCACAGAACGGGAGAAAATACTTGTGTCCAGAATATGTTTTAAAAAATCTTACAATAAAAACCCAGTCAAAAATGGACAAAGGATTCGAACAGACATTTTTTTAGGAAGGTATACAAATAGCCTACATACATATGAACTGAGGCTCAACATCCTTATTAATCAGCAAAATGGAAATCAAAATTGCAGTAAGCTACTACTTCGCACCCATAGGGGAATTATAATAACAAAAGCAGATGATAATAAGTATTGGAAAGGAAACAGAGAAGTCAGAATCCTTATACACTTCTGGAGGGAATGTAAAATGATACAGCAACTTTGGGAAACAAGAATGAGTGTTTCCTCAAAAACTTCAACATAGAGTTACCATATGACGCAGCGATTTCACTCCTAGGTAGCTATCCGAGGAGATGAAAATGTATGTCCACACAAAATCTGGTACATGAATGTCCATAGCAGCATTTTTCGTAATAGTCAAAAGTGAAAATAACCCAGGTTTCCAGCAACTGGTAACTGATTCAATAAAAGTGGTTCATCAAGACAATAGAGTATTAGCCATACACAAAAAAGAATGAAATAGTGATAGAGGCTACAACATGGAACAACACTGAAAACATTATGCTAGGTAAAAGAAGCCAAACCTATGAGGCCAAATACTGTATGAATCTGTTCATATGGAATGTCCGGAATAGGCAAATTCATAGAGGTAGAAAGTACATTAATGGTTGCCTGGGGCCAGGCACGGGGCATGAGTTTGGAGGCTTATAACTAAAGGATTTGGAGATTCTTTTATTGAAGATAAAAATGTTCTAAAATTCTTTGCAACGATGACCTCACAACTCTGTGAATACACTAAAAACTAATGAATTCTATATTTTAAATAGTGAATTTTATGGCATATGAACTTTATCTCAATAAATATGCTACCAAAAAAGTAAGTATTCCCTGCAACCAATCCCTGATAGGAATATTCCCTGATAAGAATATTCAAGACATGGGCTAAATATTTTCTGTCACCTCAATCCAGTCCCTTCAAAACAGATCATTTGTGTTCTATTATCACAGATACTTTGGCATTTTTAATTTTTTTCATTTATTTTGTTTACTTATTTTTTAAAGGTTTTATTTCTTTATTTGACAGAGCGAAACACAGCTAGAGAGGGAACACAAGCAGGGGGAGTGAGAGAGGGAGAAGCAGGCTTCCCGCCGAGCAGGGAGCCTGACGCAGGGCTTGATCTCTGGACTCCGGGATTGTGACCTGAGCTGAAGGCAGAGGCTTAATAACTGAGCCACACAGGTGCCTCCTTTGGAATTCTTTAAATCATTTTATTTTAACTTAAACATTTTTGTCTTACTTATTATTTTATCTCCCCTTTTATTTCCCCCACAGGGCGCTTGGGTTCATCTCCTAGTGCTTCAGCTCAGCCAGTTTAACACTAGATAAACCTCTGACCTCACTGCAGCATTTCTGCTAAACCTGGTATCTCAAGAGACGACGAGGAGAAAATTCTCCTCTCTTTGGTCTTCCCACTCAGGATAACATTAAGCCTAGTCTCAATAACAACTCAGGAGAATTTCTGGAAAAAAACTATTATCTTAAGCTTCGAATTTTCCAGTTGCTATATGAGAAAATGCAGGAACTGAAATCTCACATCTGCAATTCACTGAATGCCTCTGTGGAAGCTGGGTGCACAGGAGCACCCCATAGTGCAGAGGGAAGGGTTGGAGGGAAGGAGATAAGGACAGAAGCTCTTGGAGAGTCTCTGGCCTCATCAGCAAGTGCTCAGGGCACCAGATCACACTTCTAGCAAAGCATGAAGGAGGCCCAGCAGAGCATCTCAGATGGCTGGAACCCGCTTGCTTACCCACTTGCCCCTGGTTGAAATCTGAATGCCTTGACCAGCATATCAAAGAGGCTGCTCCAGACAGGCTTGTCTACTCCTCGATCTTCCCAGTGCTGCTCCCTCAGCATGAGAAACAGAGGGAATTGCCTGAAACCAGGGCCATAGACAAGCAGAATTATGAGACAGAGGTAGCTGTACCTTCCCTAAGTTGCCACTTGATAAAAAGAAAACCAGAAATAGTGAACAACACGGGACTTGACAAAAAGTCAACCAAAACCCACCATTCTTTTTTATCTTGGAAAGAGTGATCTGAATACAAATAATAAATTTTCAGGCATCTGGGTGGCTCAGTCGGTAAAGCGTCCAACTCTTGATTTCGGCTCAGGTCATGATCTCAGGGTCCTGGGCTTGAGCCCCGCGTCAGACTCTGCATTCAGCAGGAGAGTCTGCTTGTCCCTCTCCCTTTGCCTCTCCCTCCTCAAGTAAATAAATAAAAATTTTTAGAAGAAAAAAAATAATAAAATTTTAGTGCAGGTGTTCTCACACCGGCATTCTGATCAGATCAGTGGGTCTTTGGTGAAAGCTGCCAGCAGTCATTCTGAACGTTGTCCTTAGTGCCGGGGCCCAGTGGTGTGGCGCCCCACCGGTCTCATGTGTGCATATCAGGCCTTTTCCTAACTGCTCCCTCTCGATATTAGCTCATTTAATATTCACAATAACCCTGAGGTAGCTAGTATTCTTACTGCACAAATAAAAAATTGAGGAACGAAGAAGGTAAAAATAGACTCTCCATGGTTTGAATCCAGGTAAGAATAGAAGAAAAAAATCCAAGCGATTGACAGCGACCCTCAGCTAACGTTTCCCACCTGCAGAACACGTCTCTGCAAGGCTCTACTCACCCACAAGGTGCGGCACTCAGACAGGTTCAAGCGCACCAAGCAGTCAGATCAGCTCACAGATCCACAGCCAAAACAGCAGCCCTTGCACCCGAATACAGCTCCCATCAGCTGTCCATCCCACACCCCCTATCCTGAGAATCACGTCAGCAGGAATTCTGTCCTCACTGAGCAGCCCGGCCAGGGGTCATTCCCATTAAGAGTAACACAGACCACTTTGCCTCACAGAGCATTTTCCACCCCAATCCTCTCCCCACTGGTGGCCTCTCCGGGTTCCTCCTGACTCCTTGTCGTGGAGCACTAACATCACCTGGCTGACTCGGATTCAGTCACTCTCTTTCAGCTACTCTGAAGGAAGGCCCCCTCTCCCGGAACTAATCAGGAAGTGGTTAGCTTTACTCTAGCTCAGCTCAGACAAGCCAAGCCTAGTGACCAGTATTGCTCAGAGTTATACATAACGCCAGGCCCACCTTGCCCCCAGCAATAATTGAATTATCCCTGAATCAGTGGCTTGCTAAAAGGTACCCTCCCTTCAGTGACTGAATATTCTCTCCATTACGGGGTTATCATGTGACTCCCAATACAACCATGGTGACTTGTGGCCCTCTGTTGTGGAATTTAACATGAGTCCACAGGGAACTTGGACTATGAAAATTAATCTGCTTTTATCTTTGGAATACAAAGCTCTTTGGTCCTTTTCTTTTCTTGGTCACGAAGCAAAAGAATGTGGGGAGAATTACAGGGAACCTGTCCTGGGGCCGTAGTGCCAGTGGCACATTTCCCAAGCCTGACACAGGCAGTAAGAACTTATTTCTCTCCATCATTATCCAGCTCCATGATAAATTAGTGTACTATTCTTTAAAGCAGAGTTTTCAAGACCATAGACTTTGGAAACTGGTTAGTTGGGATTCAAATCCCAATTCAAATGCTATTCTCTGACTTCTATATTCATCACCAGCATGAATTTGGAATCTCAGACTAGACCCTTCATAACACCCACATTCTGTGCTCATCACACACACACACATTCTGTGCTCATCACTGCAACAGCCCAATCAAGGGGGTAAAATGTTAAGGTGCATTAGGGGTCTTTGTAGAGTGCTCCGAACTCTGTCTAAATATGGTACCATGATATTTAAGTGTATATTGAAGGTGGAAAGAGGAGAGTCCCAACATTATCCATTAATTATTTTTCTAAGGAGGTTTTTAACTCTACTACACCTGCCTTAAGCATCTGCTCCTCCCAACCACACTCAGATCAGAAACCTAGAGCAATTCCATCTGTCACAAACCTAAGTAACTAGGAGGTTAGTCACCCTATCTCGTGGTATCAGAGGCTGAGAGACAACTAAAATTAAAATCTGATGTCTTTACCACACCAAACCAAATACAAAGGAAGTCATAGAAAGGTAAGCTCAAATTTTCACTCAAAAGTTTCTATTTTAAAAACTAATCTACAAAAAAAAATAGCTAAACTATAGCAAACATCAGTGAGAAAGTTTGAGGTGAATCATGAGACATCTGAGTGGACACAATTTGGACATAGCGTTCTCACCAAATGATTTCTGGAAGTATGGCGGGAACTCGGTCTCTCTTGGCAGCTGACTGGATGGTTGTCCTGATTCAATAGCCCTGTTAGCAATGTCTTCATCTTTTGCGGAGCCTACAATTTTCCTTTTGAGGAACTTGGCACAATTTTCAAATATAACCCATCTGAATAGTCAAGTTGTTTTGCCACCTGTTTATCTACTGAATTTAAACATGTTCATCTACTGGATTTAAGTATGAGTCCTGATTCTTGTTTAACTACTCTGAGAAATAGACAGTTACTCTGATTATCTCTATTTAGAGCATTATCTATTCTGTGCCAGGCATCGGGCAAAGTGCTTAGCTTATGTAATCTCTAATGTGCACAAGTCTGAAAAGTAGATCACAGTCTCCAAGCCCCATTTACAATTGAGAAAATGGAAGCTCAGAGAAGTCAAATATCTTGCTCCCAGGCACAGAGCTGATAGACAACCCAGCTAGGATTTGAACTCAGATGTGTATCTTGAGATCTTTGACACTATGTGCACTGCTCCTGGTTTATAGGGACGTCCTAGTTACAACTTCTACTCTGGATACTATGACCACTCTCTTTTTCTTACCACTTGGCCTCACAGTCGGCTTTTCTGCCACTAACCAGAAGAGGCCTTAGTATACAACCAACTGTGTTTTCTAATAGTCTAAAAAGTAGTTCTGGGGAATTTATGTCAAAACTAGAATTGTTGCTTCTGGCAAACTCTCTGATATTTAAGTAGCCAATGTTAAACCAGTCCTATTTATTAATATGCTCCTATATTCTTTCCAGGATGTATTTATATAAATTCATCTAGAATGCTCTGTCCAAATTCAGAGCTCTCCATTTTAAAAGCCTCCTGGCCTCACCAAGATCCTCCTGAGGTGGTAACAACTGGCAGTCACTTCTTTTAGTGGTTTCCAAGCTTAAGGCATGTCTGCCATGCTGTGCAGAGAATGCCGCTAGGGTCACAGGGAGAAGGTTCTCTTATAGACATCTTTCAATAAATAAATGAAGTGAGAATGATAGAATTCAAATATTATCATTTTTCCAGCCCTACTGAAATAATAAGTATAGGCAAATCACAGAGAGAGAAACTGGTCACCATGTGCCTTCTGGTAGAAGTACGCAATACTGTCTATGCAAGATTCATGTGGAAGAAAAATGTACCGGAATCAGATCAAACCCCTCTAAGCTTTAGAGTGTAGATTCAACAATGTAAGATATCTTGGCATTGATTATAGAAGATGCAGAAACATAATCTGTGAAGACATTTTTTACATCCATCATTGAAAAAAGCAAAAGATACAGCATTAAAATGTAACTTAATAAAAGCTTTTCTGCAGGGGTTTAAACTAATGAAATCCCATCTAGGATCACCTTTCTGCTAGTGAGTAATTTGATTCACAGATGGTTGCAGAAGGCCCACAGGCATATCTGTAGTCTACAGACAGATACCAAAGGCTTCATCCTGGCCCTGTGTGTGTGACTTGAATTTTCTCATTTTAACATTTTGTAATAGAAAATTTCAAACATAGACAGAAGTAGAGAGAATAATGTAATGAACCCCACGTACACCACCCCACTTCTGCAATAATCAGCTCACATCCAGCCTTTCTTTCTTCTATGCCTCCCTTGAACCACGGGATCCTCGATCCCAGAGCGTCCAAACTGGCTTCTCAGAAAAAAGAAAATGGTGGTCTTGTCTGGAAGCAGCCCTCTGGTCAACTTGGCTGAAAGTAGAATGGTCCTCCCCTGCCTGGAATACAAGCCAGGCTTGTCAATTCATAAAATCCTGTCAGCTTTGCCCTCTGCCTGACTACTGGCATCTGAAGTATAGAAGCTATTTTGCTTATGGAAAGGTTGGATTCTTGGAGCCTTTTTCTAGCTCTATTTGTGCTCAACAACATACAAATTACTTTTAACATCTTCAGTCTGTGGTAGACAATTTTGAGGAACATTCGCTCTCTTAACTGCAGACATTGGTGAGTTGGCTCTTAACCGCAGAAGTTTGTGAGTTCTGACTCTGAACCACAGAATTTCCTGAGTGGAAAAGACTGTATCAACAATTCAGAATAACCACCTTCTAGGTCCTAACCAAATAGCTGAGTCTTTGCCTGCTGACTGCTACCCAGTTCTGATCAGAAACTTGCATGAGGGGCACCAGGGTAGCCCAGTTGGTTAAGCATCTGCCTTGAGCTCATCAGGCCATGATCCCAGAGTCCCGAGATCGAGACCTACATCAGGCTCCCTGCTTGGCAGGAAGCCTGCTTCTCCCTCTCTCACTCACCCTGGTTGTGTTCCCTCTCTAGCTGTATTTCTATCTGTCAAATAAAGAAATAAAATCTTAAAAAAAAACTTGCATGAATATGGCAAAGATTCATTCCTCATACCACATACCAAAATACATTTCAAATAGATCAGAACTTTCTTTTAAAAAAATTTTTAAGGAAACCATATAAGTATTAGAAAGTGAATTCCTATATGACCAAGAAATGGAAAAACTTTCCTAACTCAAAATAAGAAAGAACAATGAAAAAAGTGAGAAACTTAATAATATTAATTTATTTAAAAGTTTTGCATGGACATGAACACCAAGAGCAAATTAAAAAGAAATGATAAATTAGAGAAAAAACATATGCAACAATAATGGAGAGAAGGTTGATATATTTAATGTATAAGACCTGATAAAAATAGAAATGTGAAAGACCCCAAAAAAGTAGATGAATGGACAAGCCATATGAACAACCGTTCATAATAAAAGTAATGCAAATGTCCCTAAAACATATGAAAAAAAAAACACTGCACCTCATTAAAAATAAAAAAATTATAAATTAAAAATGATTAGTTATCTGAGTAACAAAAACCTGAATACAAGTCTTGTTGGAGAGGCTATGGGAAAACAGTTACTATCACACATTACTACCATGAATGCAAAATGGGACAACCTCATGTGTGGGAATTTGTTAATATTAGCAAAATTATGCTTACCCTTTGTCTTAGAAATCTTACGTCTAGGAATTATCCCATCGAGACACTAAAAAAATTTTCCAAAGATAAATATACAAGGTTATTCATTGCAGCGCTAGTTATTACTAAAAACTAAAAGCAACCAAAATGTCAACCAATAACATTCTGGGTGAATAAAATGTGGTACATCCATTCAAAGAACAAACAGTCTGTAGCTGTTAAAAGGAATGGGGATGATTTCTATGGAAATCATATGGAGCAAGCTCTAGGATATAGTAAGTGAAAGAAGTAACATTTTTAAAGGGTGTATATAGTATGCTACTATTCATTTACTATCTAAGAAGAGACAAGTATGTATATTTGTGTGTAAAATGTGTAAATATATATAAACATATATGTGGGCACTTGCTTATACAGATCTTCCTTGATTTACAATGTGGTTATATCTTGATAAACCCATCATAAGTTGAAAATATGGTAAATGCAAGATGTATTTAATACATGCAACCCACTGAACATCATAGCTTAGCCCAGCCAACCTTAAACACACTCAGAACACTGACATTAGCCTACAGCTGGGCAAGATCATCTCACACAAAGCTTATTTTATAATCAAGTATTAGTATCTCATGAAATTTATTGACTATTGTAATGAAAATTAAAAACAGAAGGGTTGAGTGGTTACAGAATAGTTGTGAGTACAGTGGTTGTACTAGTGACTGTCTAGGAGCTGTGACTTCCCCTGCCCAGCATCACCAGAGGATTGAACTGCATATCAGGAAAAAAAATCCAAATTCAAAATTTGAAGTACAGTGTCTACTGAACGTGTATTACCTTTGTGACATCATAAAGTTGAAAAATCATTAAGTTGAACCATCATAAGCCTGGAAACATTTGTACTTTAGAAAAAGAGGAATAAACCACATGTGTTTAATAGTTACCATGGCATGGGGGTATACTTGGCTGGCTCAGTCAGAAGAGCATGGGACTCTTGATCTCAGGATCATGAGTTTGAGTCCCACATGGGGTGTAGAGATTACTTATAAAAATGTTTTTAAAAACTTAAAAAGATAATTACCATCAGAGGAGAGAGGAATAAAAGTGGAGAGGACAAGAACAAGAGAAGAGCTAGAAATTCCCTTGATGTGACTTAGTGTATAGATTTGACATCAGAACCACATTAATTCTTTACATAGTTAAAAAAAATAATCTTAAATCAAAATGAAAAGAAAGCAATTCTCCAAAATGTAAAGCAAATGAAACAAATGAACTTCACTTTGTATGAGCTGACAGCATAAACACTGAGAGAAATTAATCCAAGTAAATTTAAAACAGTAATTTTTCTATGTATCCCTAATGGGATAGATCTTAAGGTCAAAAATATCTTTAAAGAATCTTAAATTGTTTCAGATATCATACTGTTAGTAATGATATTATTATCATTATTCTGAAACATAGTAAACATAGTAAATTTATGCAGAAAGTAATTATATTAATATAGTTTGGAACCAGGATTTTAGGCATAAGAGAAAATATGCAAATACAAAATCAAAGAAGTTAAATAAAAAACCTTGCTCACTAAATCCAAATTCAAAATATTAGCTGGAATTCATGATGTGTTTTATCCTAAATATTTTTTATCTTTCTGTCCACTGAAACAGCCTGGAAACAATGACCAGCTGTGTAACCAATGGCCAGCCCTACAACCAGTTTGTGATCTTTAAATATCATCTTTCAAAATAAATAAATAAATAAATAAATAAATATCATTTTTCACAAAAGGAATTAAGCCTCCTTGGAGAAACAGCTGATTCTAGGTCTGCAGAAGGAAATCTACAAAATGTGCCTAGAACATTTGTCATAGCAGACAGTGAGGAAGTTATCAAAACTACTGTGGTGGTATCAAAGATTCAGAAGCCAAGAGGAAGAGGCTCTCACAGGCAAAAGATGGAAAATTTCGAGGTCCAATAAGAATAATGACGGCAATATGGAACACATGAGCTATGTGACTTCTTATTCTTGAGCAGAGGGTCTGGGTCAATAATGGGTGAGTGGTAGGGTCTTGTTTTGTTTAAATAATCAAAATATTTCTTTCTTTAAAAGGAAGAAAAAAAAGGAAGAAAACCCATGAGATCACAACAAAAATGTATTCATCACCTTCGGAGGATGTAAACAACCAATGTATTATTCTGAAAACATGTAAATACAGGACAAGAATCAAGGATTTATTTAACCTGCCCTTCCTATACAAATGAGTCTCGGGGTAACCAAATAATTTTCAAGGAAAAGCTTCTCTTTAGAGGAGTCTTCCGAGCTAATAAATGAAGGGATATTATCATTCTGCAACCCCTACTGAAGTACTGAGTCTCCACAAGATAATGAACTAGGACAGAGAGACAACTAATCTCTATGTGCCTCCTGAGAGAAGTTCTATAATACCACTTACAAAGTCTTCTCGATGAAAATTTGTATCTGCCTCAGATCAAATCTCCAATTCTAGAATGTTAGTCTAACAACTCATTTACAGGAAATGCTGGTCAGAGAAATACATTGTGGATGAAATGACACCTCAGCTTGCAAAATACAAAATGTGAGAAACTACAGGACAAATGACTCTAGTTCTTCCATATATAAATTGAAAAGGGGATGGGGAGGAGGGAGAAGCCTATAGATTAAAACAAATTTCAGAGAACTTTTGGACCTGGTTGAAACAACCAGTTCTATCTAAAGAGTGGGGGTGGGGAAATGAAACAGGAAAATTCCAAAGTTGTCCATTTTTAGATGTGATAACAGTTATGTGGTTTCCTTTCCTAAAGAATCCTTATCATGTAGAGATACATAAGGAAAGAGTTATAGATTAAGTGGTTTACTGTCTGGGGCTTGAAGCAAATTCATTCATGTTGTGAGGATGCATAGTGACGGGGACAGAGGTGAAAAAAGGTCAGACATGAGCTGGTAACAGCAGGAGCTGGGTGATGGTACATGGGAGTTCATTACACTGTTCTCTCTACTTTTATTTGCATTTGCAATTTTCTGTTAGGAAATGTTAAGATGAAGGGTGCGTGGGTGGCTGAGTCGGTTTAGCGCCTGCCTTCAGCTCAGGTCATGATCCCAGGGTCCTGGGATGGAGGCCTGTATCAGGCTCCCTGCTCAGTGGGGAGTCTGCTTCTCCCTCTGCCTCTGCTCCTAATCTCAAGTGCATGTGCACTCTCTCTCTAATAAATAAATAAAACCTTTGAAAAAAAAAAAAAAGGAAGAAAACGTTAAGATAAGAAAAGACACACACACACGCGCACGCACGCACGCACACACACACGCACGCACGCACGCACATCCTGACGTTCCCTAACTTCTTATTCTTGAGCAGAGGGTCTGGGTCAATAATGGGTGAGTGGTAGGGTCTTGTTTTGTTTAAATAATCAAAATATTTCTTTCTTTAAAAACATTCATGAGCACAGTCTAATTAGAAAGCTGCCTGAGGGCGCCTGGGTGGCTCAGTTGGTTAAGCGACTGCCTTTGGCTCAGGTCATGATCCCAGAGACCTGGGATCGAGTCCCACATCAGGCTCCCTGCTCGGCGGGAAGCCTGCTTCTCCCTCTCTCACTCCCCCTGCTTGTGTTCCCTCTCTGGCTGTGTTTCTCTCTGTTAAATAAATAAAAATCTTAAAAAAAAAAAAAAGCTGCCTGAGAAGAAACTATTCTCACCCTAAGCCCATGGTCTGAATCCTCTTGCTTCACATTCTGGATCTGGTCCTTTGGAAAATTTAAAGGAAGCCCTCTAAATTAGAAGATATATTTGGAGGTCAAGGTCCTAAAATATTAGTACTGAAACATAAAAACTGTTCTCCTTTGTAGTGTTTAGATGCAAAGCCTCTCACGGAAGCTAGGATTTGTGGTCAGGTGGGTGCAAAGTAGAACAGTACACGCAGACCCAGGAGCCCGTGACCTGGGAGTGAGGGGAATGGTGGGGGGCAGCAAGGGCTAGATTGTCCACTGGAGACTAAGCCCCAGGAATCTGCAGCCACTATGGGAATGTCTTTAGCCTTTCACAGCATTTTTGGGGGTTCTGTATCTCCAGCGGTCAGGAAAATTGGAGCTGATGATAGGGAGGTTCAGAGAGATCAAATAATTTTCTAAGGGTAGCACAGCTGGTAAGTGACCTAGCTTGTTCTCCAACCCAGGAACATCTGCCTACAAAACCCTGTCTCCCTGTCTGGGTCTGGCAGGCCCCAGGGCAGCACTTGGTGAATACTGATGGCAGGTGTCCCTGCAGGGGTTATTCACAGAGCATTTCCTGGGCAAAAGTCCTAACCCTTGAAATAAAGGTAACAGCACTGCCTGCAACAGAATGAGTATCTTATTACAGAAGGCAAATGAATTCAGAAGACGACTCATGGACTCAGTCATTTATCTAGGCAGCAAATCCAGGGTAAAAGCATTCTGAAAGTCTGGCAGATGCTGGTAAGCAATGAGTAAAAAGGAACTGTATCTCACAGCTCCTTTTTCCCATTGCCTTATATCACTTTTAAGTAGATCATGAATGATATTTTTATAGACAGATGCAGTCCCTTTTCCCCTGTGGCAAATAATGCAATGAGTGCTCATTTATTAGCATCCTATTGATTGGAAAGTGGGGATACAATACAATGAGTACTGATTGCCGTAAAGATGACCCAGAGGCAGCAAAATGTCCTGAAGAGGTTTATGACTCATCAAAATGCAATTATATTCCAGAGAGGCAGAGCTTTATATATCTCTTATTGAATTAAATTTATCTGATAAATGTTCAGCTGCATATGGCTATGTGAAATCTACATAACCAGAATACTCACTTCCTGGGAAGAACACATCCTCTGACCATGCCACACTGGCTTTCCTGCCATTGGATCTAGATAAATGTGATTTCTGCCAAAATATTTACTCCATCACACAAAAATTTTGGAGAAAATAGACTTAAAACTGAATTGGAAAGAATATGGTAGAAAATGATTGTCCCGTACATTAGCGGAGGCTCCCAAATCTATCATGTGTAAGGAAATAATGATGTAAAATCCTATGTATGTACATAATCAGCCAGGGATCCTAAGTGACACTTATTATTATAATTGTCATGTTAGAATTATTAATATCATACTCCGCATTCTATAAGTTCTTAAAATAGAACTACATGGATGCAAATTGGGTTGTATCCTCAGAAGAGTGGGTGTGTGTTTTTGGTTTTAGCTTGAGCTCAGATTCACTTGAACACAGTGCAATCTAATAGCAGATGCTATTCCTCATTTACTGCTTTTAATTTATCCCAAATAAGCAAATACATATAAAGCAGGCACAAGACAAAAAGACTATTCCTGCCGCCTGGGCCTCCGCCCCGGCGGGCCCCAGCCCCCCCGCCCCGGCCCCGGCGTGCGCGCAGCCGCCCAGGCCTGCCTCCGCTTGAGCCGCCACAGCTGCCAAGAAAGCAGCGGGAGTGGATTCTATCCTGCCCTTCTCTCCCGTTTCTCTCCACACCGTGGGCCGCGTGTAGACCCCCCCAGGGGAAAACGTTTTTTATAGACTTTCGTGGGACCGGAGAGGCCCCAGGTCCCTGGGGGCAGACAAAGTCAAGCGATCCAAAAGGAGTTGTGGCTTAGAGGTGCGGGAGTGAAACGACAAGCGGGGACGAGGGCAGAAATCAATACAACATCTGCACCAGCCCGGCTGTGACAGACTGCCGACTGGGAGGCTGGAAAGAGCCCCTCCCTGTGTAGAGGCTCCCTCTGGGAGGGAGGTCTGGGCACAGACATCCCGCTCCGACTTGACTTCCTCAACTGCTGAAAAAAGGACGCAAAAGAACAACGCTCCGCTACCAGAGAATTGTAACCTGATAATCTGGTTACCATTGAGACAGGCCTCTAGCAGGGGGGCCGAGAGACTCAGCCTAGGTAGAAGGACTGAAGGGGAACGACATACCCCGCCCCCAGAAAGCACGCCAGAAGTTCAGGAGGACAACATTCCAGTGCAAAACCCCAAATCGGGGGAAAGGCAATTTATTAAACTCCTGGCACTGACTACAAGTACCAAAAACTCTACAACTCATTGATAAAATTTTCCACCTCACTTACTTTTTAAAACTTTTTTCTAGTTTTACTTGTAAAGCTTACACTTTAAGCTTAAAATTACACTCTCACGGTTTTTCTTCTTTCAATTTTTATCCCCCTTCTTATCACAACGGGATACCCAATACAACACCCCATAACATTTTCTACTTTTTATATATATTTTTTTTATTCTTTTTAATTTTTTTTTCTTTTTTCTATTTTTTCTTTTTTTTCTTTCTCTTTTTACCCTGAAATTCAAACACACCCCTGTATTTTCTGCTTTTGTTGTTCCCTCTTGTTTCCCTGTTAGCTCTCTCTGTTTCTCCCTTTCTTCTCTCCTCTTTCCTTCATTCTCTCTTTTACATGTACATGTAGATACAAGCTCCAAGTCAATCCCACATCCCTATTCAATACTACCCCTATATACAACCAGTTCCAATCCCCCTATATCATTTGAAAGTGGGCTCCTCCAACAATAACAGCAAGATAAACTCTGCAGCGTCTGAAACACATTCCTTGCCCACAAGGAATGTCTGTGCTCACCTTCCCACTCTAGTTTGTCAGTGTGCCTGTGTAACTGTCTTTACTTCTATAAGTACTGGTCTTGGGGGTCATATAGGTTGGGCTTTGCTTTTTGACCTCTTCATTCACCCTTGATAACCCTTTCTTTACCCTGTAACAGCTTTGTACCATATAAATCTTATCACCGGGCCCCACTCTGGGCAGGGGTGTCTTTTCTTGCTTCCTCCTCTCCGTTTTCTTTTTTCTTTCCCCTCCCTTTTCGGTGGTGAACTCTGGTTGCTCCAAAACCTTCCAAAGACCGATCCACCTAGATAGTGTTTGATATATTTAGTCATACACCCCCTCAACCACTCCTCACCACAATGACACGGAGAAGGAATGCCCAACAGCAGGAGAACCCTGAGACTGCAACGTCGGCTACAGAATTACTGGGAATGAACATAAACAATATGACAGATACGGAATTCAGGGCAGCAATAGTCCAAGCAATAGTCAATTTAGAAAAGAACATTAGTCTCAAAATGGAAGCCATAGTAACAGAAGTGAAAGCTGAGGTTAGAAAGCCTTTAGACAAGATGCAATCTAATTTAAATATGCTAACAGCCAGAGTAAGTGAAGCTGAAGATCGTATCAGTGATTTGGACAAGCGGGGACGCACGGAATAGGAAAGAGGAGCAAGAGAAGTCTTAGAGCAAACAACTAAAATCCCAAGAAAACAGAATAAGGGAAATGAATGATGCCATGAAATGCTCCAATATCAGGATTATTGGAATCCCTGAAGGGGTTGAGAAAGAGAGAAACCTATAAAATATTGTTGAACAAATCATGGATGAAAATTTCCCAAATCTGAGGAATGAAACAAATGTTCATGTCCTAGAAGCAGAGAGGACACCCCCCAAAATCAATGAGAACAGAAAAACTTCCAGGCACATAATAGTAAAATTCTTGAATCATAAAACCAAAGAATATGTCTTAAGGGAAGCTAGGAGAAAGCGATCCCTTAC